>JASDQU010104301.1:0-37229 GCA_032191745.1 Picea mariana | reverse complement strand
TAGAGAAGGCCTTCACCATAAGACTTAAAAGCTTGAAGGAGATCTGTGGACATACAAGTTGATGAACATGAAAATAAATTTCCCCTCTTTGATGAGACATATTACTCAGTGTGAAGAATAGAAATGAAAGGGTATTTGAAGGGAAAAGGAGAAGGTGTTTGGAATACATTTTTTTCTGGACCAGTTCCCTCAAAGAATCAGTCAAAATTTGTAGCAAATAAGAATAATGTAGTAGCATTCAATACCATCTTGAATTCACTCTCAGGTTCTGTCAAAGAAAGAATAGGAAAGTGTACCTCCACCAAGGACCTATGGCTGAACCTAAAGAAAGTATATCAATACAAAGAAGACAATTCCATCAAGGAAAATGAAGGTAAAGACTCTTCAAAATATTATGATTGAAATACTTCTAAGTGTGATGATGTTGAATGTTCACGAGCAAGTGAAGAAGAAAATATAGAAGTAGTTTGTGTAGAATCAACAAACAATTATCTTATAGATGAAGAGGAATATTTGTTGAAGCTTAAAGATAAAATTATGAATGATTTATAAGAAGTGAGCATGGAAATAGGATATGGTTCAATTTATTTTGAGTATCTTGAAAAATACACTAAGGAAGCCCTATAAAATTACCAAAGAATTACCATGACACTAAGACAAATGCTCAAGAAACAATAAGGAAGTGAAATAACCTAGCAAAAGACCCAATTAGAAGAAAAAGAAGAAGATATCAAAAGACTAAAGAATGAAATAATTAGTCAAGAAGAAGGTAGATGATGAGCTTAGCAAAATCCTTGAAGTCAATGTCAATCTAAATCAAGTAAATGAAAAGGAAGAATCATGCCATAAGCTAGAAGTAGAAGTTGTTGATCTTAGAAGGAAAGTAAAGAAGTGAAAAAGGTTCATGAACAATTCAACAATCTTGGAAGAAATCTTGGATAGTCAAAGATCACCAAATGATAAATCAAGTCTTGGATACAACAAGGAAGCTACACAGTTTTAGGCTAGCACTTCTAAGAAGCATGAGGTAAGTCCTTCATTCTCAAAAGGTGGAAGAAAAGCTATAAGTCAATCATCTACATAAGGAAATAAAACATTCAAAAGAACATAGCAAGGAAGACACCAGGAATCGATATTTACACCTCAAAGAAAGTTCAGAAGAGAGACACCATGAAGGTGTACACCAAAGAAAAGGTATGGAAATGTTTTTCATGGTCACTGCTTGTCATGTAATGAATATGGTCACAAAGATTTTGATTTCAAACATTATGCAAGGAAAGATGTTGGAAAGTTCCATAACACCCTAATATGTTGGATATGTAATCAAGTGGGACACGTTGTTGCTCATTATCACACCATGAGATGTTACAATTGTAGTGGGTTTGTCCAAAAAGATCAGGATTGCTGGAATTCAAGGAGATAGTTAATGCGGAGTTCTTCATATAGCATGGCAAGAAGATCACATTAACTTGGAAGGAAGACAATGATGAAAGGATGGAAGCTTAGAGTACAAGTACAGAGAAACCTGCACACTTTCAAAAGTGGATGAAGAAGAATAAACAACCAAAACCAAGTGGCATCCATGAGGCAATATAAATCCTTACATTTTATGAGGCATACATGGGGTCTTGTGGGAATAGTCGCATATATACATAGTTTAACTAAAGCAAAGTCGCATACATACGTGAGTTGTATGTAGTGAATTCACGTATAGGTGGTAAACACCTCAAAAGAGGGGTGTAGAAATGAGTTGCAACATGGTTCAATGGTACAACACAGTTTATGCAGGGTTTGAGATGGTATACTTCATTTTTTCATGTTTGTATGTGTGTTTGATTAATATATAGTGATGATATATGGCTTAGATTTGGAACATATTCTTGAGGTCTATTTTGGATGCATGGTACTAACCTTAGTTTGTGGATTGAGGCATTTTATGTTGAGGTACATTAATGGTTATGTTAAGTAATTTATCAGTAAGGTTTTGGAACTTTGTTTATGAAGTACATCATTGGTGATGTGATACTAACTAGAGTCATATTCTTGGCACATGTTTAGAAGTATTATTGTTGCATTACACCTGTTGTAGTGAATGGTTTTGATTCAGATCTATTGTAGTACATGGACGGTAGATACACATTGGTACATATTGTTGGTAAAATTTTGGCAAATGGTTTGATGTAAGGATTGATGATAATGTGATATACTGTTAAGAAGCCTACTTGTTGAATATCTTGACATGTTGGGTACATGAATGGGACACTTAGTTGATGAGTTGGCATATACATAAGGTGTATGGTATGGTGATACACATCGATGAGTTTTCTTGACACACAATGTGTATACATGCCTTCACATATTGGTGATATTTGTAGGTTGATGCACATATAATTTAGGGTTATCTTTGTGATATTGTGATATGATACATGGCATGATTGAGAGTGATGTGGTATGGTTTAGACACTTGGTTTGATGCATGTTGATTGAATTCTACTTGGTTGAGATCCATTGGTGGCGCATATATTGAATACATTGGCACATAGTTCACGGTAGAGGCATATCATGAGTGATATGACACTTGTTTGAGGAACATGGTTGGCATGTTGTATGGTTAATGATATTATTGGTATTGGTACATTGATAGAGACACTTTTTGGTGATCTTGATATATGTTTGGTACACATTTGGAACATATTCTTGGGATATGGTTGAGATACATTTCATGATATATGATGTATGGTATACATGGTTGGCACATGTTATGGTGATGTTGGTACATCTTGTTGAGTACTAGCTTGTTGATGCATGATTGGTACATACTTAGTACAATGTTAGAGGCACTTGCTAGTTGGAACATGGTCTATGGATGATGTAGCATATATATATGCATATACTTTTAGAAACACATCTTGATATTGGTACATCTTGTTGATGTTTGTTAGTAGTTTTGGGTGATACACATCTTGGTGATAGTGTGCATATGGTTGAGAGTCATCTTGGTTGTTATCGGACAAATCAGTACATACCACTCCCTAACACAAGATTCTATGTTTGTTTACATCTTTGGAAAGTTATCTTTCACACCTATTCCAAATCCCTACACACTAAGCTAATGTAGGTTTTCTACCAGAAAATATTAAAAGGTCTAATCAATTTTCTTAAGCGCTTTATTTTAAGGTTGTTGGTTACTCTAAAGGAAAATGGCCTAGACTAAATTATGTTTTGACTGACTCTAAACAATGAAAATAAATGAGAATGCAAGTATTTCACTTCAATGAAAGTTATGTTACAATAAGGAGATTTTTTTTATCATTCCCAGCTACACAATGTCCCAAAATTTTATTAAACTCATCAATATCAAGATCTTCAAGAAATGAGCCAAAGAGACCGTACACCAATACATGATTCCTGACCAATTTGTTTATAATAATTCAAGACCAAAAATTCCAAAAACCATGCAATTTCGCTACTTCAAATGCAAAACGAACTATTCAGAAAAAAGAAATGTTCTTTCACAAAAAAATTATAAAGAAAAAAACAATAAGTTGTAACTAAAAGACACTCAAAGAAAGATACCAAATATTTCAAAAGCACACATGTTAAAAAAAAACAAAGAAGGCTAAAATTAGATTCAATGACCATCAAGAATACTGTAAACAGACCCTAACAAATCACCCCAAACACTTATCATAGATTTGGGCAAGGAAAACCACCAAAAGCTAAACATTTTCACAATCGTCGCAGGCTGTAGGACTAACATAGTGCGTCGATCCTAAATCATTGCAAGTCAAAGAAGACCATAGTGCGACAATGTCGCACTGTCTCTCAAGGAAGAATGTGATGATCCTAGATCATCATAGGTCACAAAAGATCACAGTGTGACGATCAAGGAAAAAATGGAAAAGAAAAATAGAAAGAAATTTTCCCAGGGAATAGTCAGAGGGTCAATCTGAATATCCCAGTGACTCAGAAAATTAGAAACCAGGAAATCAAAGAAAAAAGAAAGACAAACTAGGAAAACAAACCGTTCCCCAATATGGTTGCCAATTTTTTTTATCGAACAAATCAGTAAGTGCTGACACAAACTGATCTCCCTAGTTTCACCCTGAAACTAGAACAAAACAAGACAAAATATACAAATTTCCCTAAGTTTTAATTATCAAGCATACAAACTAACAAGAGATAAATGACATTTAAATGTTGTTTGTCCTCGCTAGTGTCATCATCGCTCTGGTCCAAGTCTTATGGGATGTTGAACCTATAAAACTACATAAATCAACAAAGTGAAAGAAAAAATGTATACTCAAAAAAACCTATGTATGTGATCAAGGAGTCATACAATAAAATAAGAACAATTTTATGGGAAAGAAATATACCACTGTATTAAAGATATGAAAAGGAGAATACAACCAATGCCTTGATGTTGCAAGGTCCCTTACAATAGTTCCTTGCTTCCCACACACTTATGTTCCGAGTATTTTGAGATTGTAAGTTTGAGGTACTAACAATATTGTTACACATAAAAAATACTCACTTTGATAATGTCGCAAGTGTCGTCATTACAAAGGTCGCAAGTGTCGCATGTTGCTCACAAGTGTCACAAGTGTCAAAGAAAGCATGCTGCCATTATGCCTATGTCGTGCCTATAATGACAAGAGAAGGGCACTTGAAACACCTCAAACATTTGATTTGGAAGAGGAGAAATGAGTCAGCAGGCTTACAAACCTTTAGCCATCTGAAAGCACCTCAAAAACTAAGTTTTGAAGGAGAGTGCTCCCCTATACCTCTTCTAGGAGCGTTGGCGCTCCCCCTTACACTGTTTGGGAGCATTATAAAGCTCCTTTGGCCCTTTTGAGGGAGCGCTAGTGTCTTTAGGAGTGCTGGCGCCCTCCTTAAGCCTACTGGGGAGCGCTACAACACTCTGATGGCCCTTTTGAGGGAGCGCTACCTATTTTAGGCAGCAGTTGAGTTGTTGAGATGAATGGGGGAAGGATCTTTTCATTCTTAGAAGGCAGTTGAGCTCGAATCCCTAGTCCAAACCTGATCTTAGGGTAGATCCTCAACTGAAGCAAGAAAATCCTCACCTTCCCCAAGGATATCTCAAGCTGTTGAGCCTCTCCAAGGCTATATAAGAAAGCTTTCTAATGGTGAAAGGGGACTAGAAAGGGAGAATCACACCAAGCTTATGATCTTATAAGTGGTGTTGGAACAGAGATATTTTGGAGGAAAGAGATATATGATCTCATAGGGAGAAATCAGTGAAGCTTTCATCACTCAGATCATGGATATTTTGAGCAAGGGGTAGACAAGGAGGACTTGGCAAAACTACTGCAATTCACCTTTGTCTGTAAGCAATGTTTTGTCCTTATTAATATAATTTGCTTGGCCTGTTTCTTTCTAATTCATGTTCAATCTCACATGAATTTGTCTCTTTAGTAGATAGACCTATTTCGGACTGATCTTGATAGAGTAGGAAGTAGTCGTACTTTGTTTGTCTACAGGGCTTATCAAGGAGCGAAAGATTGGAGCTCAATTCAGAGTGTGCAGGGACAAACACCAGTAAAAGGTATTTCTTTTCTCCTTCCTTCTCACACACTAGTCCACCTAGATCTAAAAGGAATTTAGTGACCATGATAAGAACTTTTTGTCTTAGAGTTAAGAGTCTAGCTCTTTAGGCGATCTACCTGTCCGCAAGGAGATTTTCCTTCAACAGAAACTGACGACTCCACTAGGGATCGAATCAAACTTTTAGTTTTGATCTTCCTCATAGACCTTGTCTTGCCCTTTGACTGATTTCAGACCCTTTTCACTCCTTCATAGCTGATTTCATTTGCTGATTGACTCTTCACCCTATCACACTCAGCTTGATTGTCAAAATTTGACTGAATTTTGGGTTTTTTGGACTTTTTTCTGAGCTTTAGGACTCCAATGCTCCCCTGCCTTGTTAGTAGAGTTCCAAAACTCCCTTAAGCTACTGGAAAGATCTTTATAATTCTCTGGTGGCCCTTATACCAGAGCGCCAACCCCTTTTTGCCCAAAATCTCTTAAAAAATTTCAATTTTTGAAGGTCCAAACCCTGTTTTCTCACTTGCTGGGCTGCTTTGTGATTCAATGATTCTTCCTTTGACCTTTTACATGCTTCCTCCTAAGAAGTAAACACCTGATTGTTCATATTTTATGCCCTTCCTCATTCTTTTTGAGTTTTTGCTGTTGAGAGCTTGAAATCGATCCGCTGCTTTTTTCTTCTCCTATCCGACTGAGCGAGAAATCTGGTGAGGGATATCTGAAGTCTGTGACTCTTCTCACTTGGTTTTTTGAAGGTCATTGTTCTTTGAACACTTCATTTTTGTGTGAATTTTTTGGTTTTTGCATTGTGATTTTTTTTCTCTATTTGCTTCTTTCCTCAATCACATCAAGAGGGTGTCCGTTGTGTATGCGAAATCTGATCATGCTTGTCTGAATCTCCTTGATCTGAAAAGGTAGTTGATAGGAGAAGTCTTTCGCATTGAATTAGTTATGATTCGCATATAAACAAAAAAGTTACATTTTAGTTCTTGATTTTCATATTAGAAGGCATTTTTTGAAAATGTTTTAGCGTTGCATTGGATTCGATTGAGAACCAATTGATAGAGGATTTTTCATATTAGTGTTTGAAAGTGAAAACGACTCCTTCTCTTTCCCTTAAATAGGTGTTCATTGAAAAGAAATGACTGCTTATCATCTTTCATGCATCTTTTTGGGCATTGAGTCATCATTCCATTAGTTTCACTTCCCTGCAACCTTTGAGTAAAGAATATCTATAAAATGAACGCTAATTAAAAATTATCTAGAACATTTTTTAGGATCTTCCACCAACAGTAGACTAGGGTTAGCACTTTGGATTAGGCTGTGAGTACAACTCTCCAAAGTTTTCAAAACAAACATTAGCATCCTAAGTTAGGGAGAGTCAAATCCAATTGTCGTATTGTTTTTCTGGGATCCCCCTCTCACACAGGGGTTACGCACAAGGTTGCATTCGGGTGAGTTACGGAGATTATCCTTTCGTGGTTCAAATGTTTGTAGTGGTTGGATCATATATTGGGGGTCACTTGGAGGTATACCCATGATTATGTGTGGGAGCCTTTAGGTTTGATTTCGGACTTGTTATCCTGTCCATATGTTCTGGATCGGACTATCGACTGTACCCACCCAGGGACTCACTACAAATTGGTATCTTTAGTTTCCATAATATTTAGGGAATTATACAAGGTGATGGTGAAGGGAAGTCTCACTGTACCTGGAACAGACATTGTTCAAACTCACTCAGGCTCCTTGGAGGGTAAATCCATAATTACTGCATGGAACCTTGCACCAAGGTGTAAGTTCGTTAAGCAAGTCGCCATTGTAACTATTCCACCATATCACAGCCCCTTCTCGACTTGATCACGCGACATTGGATTTCATCACCAACTAGTACGGTCATCGAGATAAGTTTTTGTCTGCTTGGTTGATTCCTAGATTTTATTAGCGCATGCTGTTTCTTTTTCTTAGTTGGCCCTAGATTTTTAGTGTGTTCTGTTATTCTCCACAATTGAGCCCATAGACGATAAAGGTCTTTGTCGATCATGTAGGATGCAAGGGCTGCCTGCCTCCAGAAGGCTATCAACCCTTACCTCCTAACCCTCTAGAAGACAATTACTGTAGAGAGGTAGAAAATCCATCTGACGCTGGAAGTGCTATTGCTCCCCCGTTAGATAAACTAGAAGATGCTTTGGGAATGGTTGAAAATCCCACCACACCTGTGTCGGTAACTCCTCTCGAACCACTTTTGGTTCATTTAGACTTCCTTGGGAACATCATAGATGAAGAAGTCCCACGATTACCAGAGAGGATATTTACCGAAACATATATGGGATCCATGGAACCAATCTTTGGTGATGAGTATAGGACTCCTATTCGTCCTAGTACCGCAGTAGCAACCAATCCCACACCTGCTCATTCTGTATGGAGGACTTCATCGGGACATGATCTCTATGAGCATTTGGAATCTATTCGACAACCCTTTCCTCCTCATGACCCTCCTAGTGAACCAGGACCATCTGGTCAAACCACGAATCACCCAGTCGATCAGGTTATTCACCCTACTGCTAAACCAACACAAGTCCATCCTAATGTTGGACTCATCACCTCTACTCATCCCCAAAGCACTTCAATCTCTACCTTTGTTTCTACAAGTTTTTACTCTACAACGTCACATGTTCCACACGATCCTGTTGGGACATCTTCTCACCTGAGAATGCAGACCCCTACTAGCCAAACASAATCGGCTGGAGGGAAACCACCATCCAACATACCTTTCCCTCCTAGAGGACTACATTTCCATGGCAGGCCTACCCCTCCTGGGGGACACCCCCCTGTTCATGCTCCTCCTGGAGGGAAACCTCTGTTTGCCAGTTATACCCCGGTCGTAAATCCACCACTGGCAAGGGGGMAACCCTCATTTGCTGGAAACCCTTCACAATCTTGGGGAGTATCTTCAGGATGCACTTTTACTCAACCCCATGTTGGGGGGAAATTGTATAATAACCCACTAGGAGGAGTGTCCAATCCTGTCCCTTCTGGAACATCTTACAGACAATCTTATCCGGGCAGCATCCAAAACACCACTTGGAGTTCTCCAGGACCACAATCTTATCCTCCTCATGGGCCTCATGTGTATCCGCCTCTGGGATCTACTCCTTACCATTCTAAAGGCCAAAATGTTTATCCTCCTCATGGGCAAATAAATCACTCGGCCTATAATGTTCAAAACCCACCGGGTTATGCCCATGTTTCTCATACACCATCGAATCCTACTTATCCTGGCCAACAACAACCGTACGTAGGAGGACCTACTTGTTACAACTATCCACCTAACCCAGTCTATGGTCCTACTAGTGTTCCTATGCCACACTAGTATCATTCGCACATTAACCGACATCTACCTTTCCTTGCGACTCTATGTTACACATCAAAATTGCTCAGCTAGATAAGTGTCGCATTGACCCTCTCAATTGTCGTAAGTGTCGCAAGTTGGTCACTAGTGTTGCAAAGGATGTTCAGACATACTATCATGATAACGACACTAAGGAGACACTTATAACATCTCACATGACTGATTTGAAGGAGAAGAACTGATCTACTGAAGTCAAACAACCTTTTTCCATCTGAAAGCACCCAAAAAACTGATTTCTGGCGAGGAGTGCTCCCCCTTACACTATCTCGGAGCGCCGACACTCCCCAATACACTGTCAGGGAGTGTTATAATGCTCCCCTGGCCCTTTTGAGGGAGCGTTATATATTTTGAGAGCACTGGCGCCCCCTAAAGCTTACTAGGGAGCGCTACAATGCTCTGATGGCCCTTTTGAGAGAGCGCTACCTATTCTGGGCGGTTGTTAAGCTGTTGAGATGAATGGGGGAAGCATCTTTTCATTCTTGGAAGGTAGTTGGATTCGAATCCCTAGTCCAGCCATGATCCTAGGGTAGATCCTCAGCTGAAGGAGGAAAATCCTCACCTTCCCCAAGTATATCTCAAGATTGTTGAGCCTCTCCAAGGCTATATAAGCAAGCTTTCTAATGGTTAAAGTAGGATAGAGAAAGAGATAATCATACCAAACTTATGATCTCATGAGTGGTATGGGGAAGAATTGGATATGTGAAACTTATGATCCTGGAGGAAACTTACAGTCAGCCAAAGGGGATTGATCAGTGAAGTTGTTGTTATCCAGGTCGTGGATCTTTCAGGCAAGGGTTAGACGAAGAGGACTTGACGTAGCTGTCGCATTCGCATCTACGATTGTAAGTACTGCTGTCGTTATTCTCATTAATATAACACGCTTGGCCTGTTTCTTTCTAGTTTGTGTCTGATGTTACATGAGCTTATCATTTAATGGTAGATCTATTTTCAAGATAATATCGATAGAGTAGGAAGTAGTCGTATCTTATTTTGCCCGCAGAACTCAGCGAGGAGCAAAGGATCGGAGCGCAACTCGGAGCGTGCAGGGACAAACGTCGATAACAGGTACTTCTATCATCCTTCCTTCTCATGTGTTAGTTTAGATAGATTTGAAAGAAATTCAGTGTCCATGTTAAGCACTTTTCTGTCTAGGGTTAAGGTCAAGCGCTAGAGGTCGATCTACTTGTCCGCAGGAAGATTTTCCTACAACAGAAACTGGCGACTCCACTGGGGAGATAGCCTCAATTCAAAACCTCTTGTTTGGATTTTTCTCCTCATTGACCTTGTTCTGTCCCTTGATTGTTTTAGACCTAGTTTACCCCTCTTTGATTAGTTTCATGAGCTAATTGGCTCCTTGTCCCACCATACTCAGCATACTTGTCAAGTTGGAACTTCAATTTTTGAATTTTCTTGACATTTCTGGAACTTTTAGACCCTGGCGCCTCTGTCCTAGTGTTAACAGAGCTCCAGCGCTCCTAAAGGATTTTCACAGAGTGCTATAACGCTCCTTTCCCTTGGCAACAGAGCGCCAGCCTCTTTTGGCCCAGAAACCTTCCAAAATTGCACTTTTCTGGATTTTTGCCTCTGTGTTCTTCTGCTGAGTGATATTGAGAGTCAGTTTTTCTTCCTGTTAACCTTGATATCTGTCTTATTGAAGGATAGACACCTTGTTGATTGTATCTTGCAGTCTTCTTCACCATTTTTCATTAGGTTTTCCCCTGTTGAGTGAAATTTGAGATTTATGCATTGTTCTCATCTCCTCATCAGTTGAGTAAAAAACCTTGGTGAAGGTCATCAAAGGCCTATAGAACTCTTCATCTTGCTTTGAGTCAAGGTCCTTTTTCTTCAGTTTTTGCTTTTTGGGTGTAAAATTTTGTTTTTCTCTTTGATTGCTTCCTTTCTTTCGCTTTTTCGTTTTGATTGCTACGAAGGGTGTATTGTTTGTGTTACTCTTGCTTATGCTAGTTTGGTTTTCATTCATACCAAGAAGATAATTAGCGAAGATAAGCATTATGTTGTATTGATCATCATCCATACGCAAACAATAAAGATATTTTCATGATTGATTGAGCATATTAGAAGGCATTTGAATTTTTTTTGCATTACATCGAGATTTGATTGAGAAGAGAATTGTTTGAGGACACTCCATATTTCGTGCTTGTTAGTGAAAGAACTCTCTCTCTCCCTTAGCTAGATGTTCATCGAAAGAAAATGATTGCTTATCATGCTTGATGCACTCTTTGGGTCAGAGTCTTAATTCCATTTGTTTCACTTCCATGCACCCCTTTTGCATAAAGAATAGCCACTAAAATTAATGTTAATTAAAAATCATCTAGAACTTTTTCTTTCCTAGAATCCTCCACCAATAGTAGAATAGGTGTAGTACTTTGGATTAGGGTTGTGAGCATAACTCTCCAAAGTTTCTAAAACAAACATTAGCATCCTGAGTTAGGGAGAGTAAATCCAGTCATTGTATAAGTCTACCTAGGATCCCCCTCACACAAGGGTTATGCACGATGTTGCATTCGGGTAAGCTACGGGGACTAACCCTCCGTGGTTTAACTGTTTGTGGTGGTCTGATCGTATTATGGGGGTCACTTTGAGGTAAATCCACAATTACTGCATGGAATCTTCTTAGTTGATTTTGGGCTCGATACCTTTCCCGTACATTCGGATCGAACTGTCGACTGTTCCCGCCTAGGGGCTGACTGTGAATTGGTAACCTTAGTGGCCATAATCTTTAGGTTCTTACACAAGGTGACGATGACGGGAAGTCTCACTGTACCTGGAGAAGACATTGGTCAAACTCACTCAGGCTCCTTGGAGGGTAAATCTACAATTACTGTGTGGAAGCTTGCACCAAGGCGTAAGTCCGTTAATCAAGTCACCATTGTAACTGTTCCACCCTATCCCCACCCCTTCTGGACTTGATCACGCGATGTTGGATTTCATCACCAACTAGTACGATCATCAAAAGAGGGTCCTTTTTGCTTGGTTGTGATTCTTAGATTCTATTAGCGTATGTTGTTTCTTTTGCTTAGTGGACCTTAGGTCGAGTCAGTGTTAATGGCATCTAATCCTGAGAGTACCAATGGAGGAACCCCTTCTTCTGAGGAACCTTATACCTTTCCTTCATTTGGAAACTTTGGTCCTCCATATGTTTCCACACTGAGTCTTCCAGGACTCACTATTGGATTACCAGTTTGGTTGTTCCCTACTCCGGTGATCCCAAATCCTCCCAGTGTTTCAGTTGCACCTAATACTTTGGATGTCAATGCACCACCCACACATCAACCTCACGTTGAATTTTCACCTTCTTCGCCCATTAAGTCTCCTTCCATTTCTCCTTCTTCGCCTAGTGAAAGATCTAAAGCAAGTAGCCAGGTTGATCAGAAGAAGAAGAAACGGAAAGAGAAGAAGAAGAAGAGCCCGAAAAGGACCAAGACCCCAACAACATCAGATGTTGTCTCTAAGAAACCAGTTACTGTTAATAGTACTAGGAGTGTTGATGAGATCAACAAGATGGAAAGGAAGAATCCAAAACCCAAATTCCCTTGCAGTCTTTGTAAGGGTGACCACTTTCTGAGGGATTGTCTCGGTCTTACCCAGGTCTTAGAAATGTGGTCCTCTACGACATCAGTCTCTGTCAGTCATGTCGATGATACCCCGTCAACTAGTGATGTTAAGGTTGGTAAGAAGAAGAAAACTGTCAAGTTCCCTTGCATGTTATGTAAAGGTAATCATTACTCTCACCTTTGTCCTCACATGGACGAGGCTTCTTCTCTTTTGGAAAAACTTAAACTTCCAAAAGGTTATCGTAATCTTTCCTCTAACCCATCGTTGGTTGATGGACTGGTCAATCCAGTTCCATCCCCGATCAGTCCGGTTGATCAGGTGGTCAATCTAGTTTCCTCCTCGATTGAACCATGAACCCAAGTAGCTGATCCAGTTCCGTCATCGATCAGCCCTGCTCTTCATCAAAAGAGTGATACCAAAGTGGTCGATCCAGTTTCACCATCGGTCGATCCCATTCCTCCATTGAGAAATGAAAAAGTGACTGATCCAGCCCCTTCCTCGGTTAGTCCCACTCTTCCTCTGAAGAGTGCCAAAGTGGCCGATCCAGTTTCACCATCGGTCGATCCCATTCCTCCATTGAGGAATGCCAAAGTGACTGATCCAGCCCCTTCCTCGGTCAGTCCCACTCTTCCTCTGAAGAGTGCCAAAGTGGTCGATCCAGTTTCGCCATCGGTCGATCCCATTCCTCCATTAAGGAATGTCAAAGTGGTTGATCTAGTCCCTTCCTCGGTCAATCCCACTCTTCCTCTGAAGAGTGCCAAAGTGGTCGATCCAGTTTCTCCATCTGTCGATCCCATTCCTCCATTAAGGAATGTCAAAGTGACTGATCCAGTCCGTTCCTCGGTCAGTCCCACTCTTCCTCTGAAGAGTGCCCAAATGGCCTATCCAAGTCCAACATTGGTCGATCCGGTCCAATCATCGGTCGATCCTACCCTCCATCTAGAGAGTAAACTCGATACTACCCATGTTTTTTTCGTTAATACAGACTCTACCATGCTGGGGGGCATTCCTCCTTCTCTTGTGGAACCCCCTCCAAGTACTGAATCCATCCTTTTTGATTGGGGTGCGCTAACTGGACCTCGTCTTCCCTCCCACATTCCTTTCTAGATTACAGTACAGGTTCGTGGTCGAGACGTTCCTCAAACGCTGATAGACGAAGGTGCGTCCGTTAGTATTTTGTCTTCTGTTGCTTGGTATGCTTTGGGTTGTCCACAGCTTGCACCGGTTACACATAGTCTGTTAGCTTTTAACAGAGGAACTAGTCAACCTTTAGGGATCCTTCCTCAGTTTCCTGTAACTTTGGGACGGAAAACTGTCTTTATCGATGTCATGGTAGTCCGAGACCCCTTGGATTTTGATTTACTTCTTGGGCGGGATTATTTCTATGCCATGAAAGCTATTGTATCCACTCTTTTCTGTGTGATATCTTTCCCTCACGATGGAAGAGTTGTGACTATTGATCAACTTTCATTCATCGGCCTCGACTGGGTTACCTCCCTAACTGGTTCTTATATACAGACAGTATCACCCCCGCCGCATGTCAATTATGTGGCGTTGTCTCCCATGACCTCAACTTCCAACGATTTGTATCTGGTAGTTGACATGGTGATCTCTTCGGTAGGGTTATTGGAACCTGATCTCCTTACCCCTGTCACAACCCTCGACATGTGTTCCTTCCAGAGTGATTCTCTTCCATCTGATGAAGATCTCTTGGAAGCCATGATCGAGTCTTGTCCCTTGACATGGTACCCTTCCAGAGCATTATCCTCTCGGAAGCCATGATCAAGAATAAGTCATGAGCATAGTTTCTCTTCTCTGTGGCAAGCTCATTAAAAAATGAAACAGAGGCCACTAGCTTTCATGCTGGGGGCATAATGAGCATAGTTTTCTTCACTGTAGCAAGCTCATTAAAAAATGAAACAACAATCTGGGGATCGAACCTGGAACCTTGAGCATAGTTCTTTTCCTGTGTCAAGCTCATTAAAAGATGAAACAATCACCTTTCCCTTCAAGTTGAGTCTTTCTCCAGATCTCGTAGATGTCGAGTCGAGTCTTTCGTTAGGTCTCGTTTTTGAACCTTCATTTCATCCACCTGTATCCTTTTTCTCCATATAGCATAGAAATTGGTGACAACCTCAAAGTCGGTGAATGAATTGAAGCTTGGGGGGCATGTCTCCAGCCTTTGATGATCATTCTGGAGTCAAGCCACCAGCTTTCAAGCTGGGGGCATACCGAGCTTAGTCTTTGTTCTTTCTCGTGCTCGTAAATACATGAGAATGCAACCGGGTAAAGTTTTATCTCTTTTTTGGACCTGTATGGACACCACACGAAAAAGGAACCCCCCTGGAGTCTACTTTAAACCCTTTTCAGACTCTCTAAATATGAAAAGATTGTCGAGTGATCTTGCTTTCTTTCACACTCGTTAAAAGGTCAGAAAGAGCGTCTTTTGAGCGATATTTTAACCCTTTTTCGGTCTTGTTGGACTATTGTACAAAAAAGGCACTGAGAGAGTTCTCTTTTAAGTGTTTTTCCAAACTCTATAATCTTGAAAAACCTTCAAGTTTTCTGTCTTTGGACTCGTTAAAGCACACATCGACAGGCCCATATGGGGACGAACCCTTACTTCTTCCGGTTCGTTAAACAAAGGAAGAGGAACTTACCGAAGGTGAGTTATATCGAGCATGTGTTATCCTCCTCGAGATCATTAAATCAAAAAGAGGTAGTCATCTATTTGGATGGGGGGAAAAATTGAAAGGAGCAAGCCAAGCAGTCTCTTGAGAACACCATTCAACACTTCTTAGAGTCGCCCTTGAACACGACACTTTGTCACTTTGCACATATCATAATCCGTTGAACCTCTGCACTGAGCCAATCCTTTGAGTTTCCTTTCACTCCTTTGGGTCACCCGACGCAATTCACAGTATCCATTGCATAGTTTTGGTCCATGTCATGTTCTTTTGTCATGCCTCAGTGTTCAAGGGAAGTATCCGCCTCGAGAGTCAACCATCCCAAATATCTTGCCTCAAAACCTGTGTTAGTCCATGTCCATTTGATCTACCAATTATATCTCCATGTTCGTTTCGTGTCATTGATGGGGGATACATCAAGGCCCTCCCTTGACGAGTCTATTCCTGTCGACCCCAACACATTATCTGGGAATTAGACTTAGAAACTAGTTAGTACTTTGGGACCTGCATGCCTCAATGGCAGGCCTCCTCACATTCGACAGTAGGTTTACATCATTGACCTCTGATCGAATGATTCCACGGGTGTTCGACTTCAGCTCATCTATTCGCATTCGTTGGAATGTACTAGGGTACCTTGGGAATCATTGACATTAATGGTGATCTCCCTCGCACTTGTTAATGGTTCACACCATTGACCGGTAATCAAGTGGTTTCTGCTGTGTTCGACGTCAAGACATCTATTCACATGGTCAGATTCGTACCATATTGGGATTGGTAAGAAGACCCTAGGTTGAGTAACCACTTTGATACATGCTTTGCCCAGGTTGCGAAGGAGTTTCTATTGGACAAATGACACATATATTGTTACATAGATCCACTTTGTATTGGTCGTGGCTATGTCTTGTCATCTCGTAGATCCACTATGTATTCTTCATGGCTACGATCAGTTCATGTCATTAGAGTATAGATCCACAGTGTATTTTCGGTGGCTATACCTTTTATCAATACAATTATGGATCCGCAGTGTATTTTATGGTGGCCATATTTTGCAAGTCTTGATCACCCAAGCATAGGTATGTCTGCCTTGGGTTTTGAAATATGTCATGATATTTGTTGGATGTTTGTGTGCAAATTTTGTCAGGTTCTTCGAGTCTATACCCTTTCTTGAGAGTCTACAAAGTATTTCAGTCATCAGTTTGCATCTTCTAACTTCATACTTTGGGGGGCAATCTGTTACACATCAAAATTGCTCAGCTGGATAAGTGTCACATTGTCCCTCTCAATTGTCGTAAGTGTCGCAAGTTGGTCACTAGTGTCGCAAAGGATGTTCAGACATACTGTCATGATAACGACACTAAGGAGACACTTATAACATCTCACATGACTGATTTGAAGGAGGAGAACTGATCTACTGAAGTCAAACAACCTTTTTCCATCTGAAAGCACCCAAAAAACTGAGTTTTGGAGAGGAGCGCTCTCCCTTACACTATCTCGGAGCGCCGACGCTCCCCAATACACTGTCAGGGAGAATTATAATTCTCCCCTGGCCCTTTTGAGGGAGCGTTATAGATTTTGAGAGCGCTGGCGCCCCCTAAAGCTTACTAGGGAGCGCTACAACACTCTGATGGCCCTTTTGAGAGAGCGCTACCTATTCTGGGTGGTTGTTAAGCTGTTGAGGTGAATGGGGGAAGCATCTTTTCATTCTTGGAAGGTAGTGGGATTCGAATCCCTAGTCCAGCCATGATCCTAGGGCAGATCCTCAACTGAAGGAGGAAAATCCTCACCTTCCCCAAGGATATCTCAAGATTGTTGAGCCTCTCCAAGGCTATATAAGCAAGCTTTCTAATGGTGAAAGTAGGATAGAGAAAGAGATAATCATACCAAACTTATGATCTCATGAGTGGTATGGGGAAGAATTGGATATGTGAAACTTATGATCTTGGAGGAAACTTACAGTAAGCCAAAGGGGATTGATCAGTGAAGCTACTGTTATCCAGGTCGTGGATATTTCAGGCAAGGGTTAGATGAAGAGGACTTGACGTAGCTATCGCATTCGTATCTACGATTGTAAGTACTGCTGTGATTATTCTCATTAATATAACACGCTTGGCCTGTTTCTTTCTAGTTTGTGTCTGATGTTACATGATCTTATCATTTAATGGTAGATCTATTTTCAAGATAATATTGATCGAGTAGGAAGTAGTCATATATTGTTTTGCCCACAGAACTCAGCAAGGAGAAAAGGATCAGAGTGAAACTCGGAGCATGCAGGGACAAACGTTGATAACATTTACTTCTATCATCCTTCCTTCTCATGTGTTAGTTTAGATAGATTCGAAAGAAATTCAGTGTCCACATTAAGCACTTTTCTGTCTAGGGTTAAGGTCAAGCCCTAGAGGTCGATCTACTTGTCCGCAGACAGATTTTCTTACAACACTCTAGATTCTCATTCACCAGTTTGGCCAGTCATTCTAGCTAAGCTTCCTTCTGATATTCCAAAATTTGATGGAAACCTTGGCGAAGATCCAAACAACCACGTGATGAATTTCCATTTGTGGTGTTCGTCAAACTCCCTCATGGATGATTCTGTACGTTTGCATCTTTTCCAGCGAACACTTACCAGTTCGGCAACAAAGTGGTATATTGAACTACCACATGCTTCTTTTCATGATTTCAATTCCCTTGCCATGTATTTCCTCATGCACTTTCAACTTCCTATTTGCTACGAGATAGGTACTGAACTCTTGACCTCCCTTTGTCAAACCAACTCTGTGCATATCTCTGACCATATTCATGAGTGGAGGTGACGATGAAGGATGATCAAGGAAGTCATTCCTGACATGCTCTTGGCAGAATGGTTTACTAAATCATTGTTGCCCCTGATCGCTCGCGATGTCACTATGGGTGGTGCGGTCACAGAGGAACAAGCCATTGCTCGGGCTCAGTACTTAGACTTGGTTTATTCCCAATCTGGTACTTTGTATGATTTGCTTCTGAATGCTGCTCGAGCTAATACCGATCCTTCTAAGCCATCATCCTCCTCTCATGTGGATGGTGTTATCGGTTCCGTCCAAACTCAATCTTTTTCCAAATCAACTACACCCTCCTCTACCTCCTCCCAAAATTAGGTCTCTAAGGTGAATGCAGTCCAATCTACCCCTTCACAACAATTCGGAGGTAAGAAGAAGACAAAGAATAAATCAAAAAATAATAATGAACAACCCAAAAATAAAACACCTGCTATCGAAAAGCAACCACAACGGAAGCCATAATTCTCATGTATCACTTGTGGTGATGATCACTACACTCGAGATTGTCCACTTTGCAATGAAGTGGCCAAAATTTTCCAAGGGAAGTCACAACCCGCTGTGCTTACTCAACCTTTTCCGCAACAACAATACATGGTTGCTCAACCCCCCTCTCCTGGGGGCAGTTCTAGAGAACCTAATGATGAGGCCTCATCGAGTGCACATATTTATATGTTTAATGGGATTAATGTGACCACTTTCTCTAAGACCTGCAACACACCAGGTAACCTTGACAAAGGAAAAGAAATTAACGGTGCCGACACTTTACCAGATCCATCATCATCCTCCATTAGTCTTCCATCAGTTAATCCTCCATCTGGACCRCTTCAGATTGAAAAACCCACRTTTGACTCTATCTTACGCCCTCCTAAGAGAACTATCCGCAAAGCTACCTTTAATCCTAGTTCACATGCTGCCCAAAACTACAACATTGTTGAAGATTTGGCTCAAGCACCACGTGCTATGTCTACATTAGAATTTCTACAACACTACCCCAGTCAACGTAGAATGMTCTTGACTTCTCTTGGTGTTGTTGATCCTGAGTCATCCAATCGGATCATGTTTAATCTTGACAATTATGCGTCTCGACTCTCTCACCAACTTGCTTTCCAAGTTGGTGTTGTTGTTCACAATCAACAAATCCATCGAACTATTCTGGATGAGGGAGCCTCAACTTGTGTCATGTCTTTAGCATGTTGGAAAGGTTTAAAATCACCAGCACTCAACAAATCCCCAATGATGTTATGCACCTTTGATGGGCAAGGTTTTCATCCCCATGGTATTTTACAGTCCCTGCCCATCCAATTGGGTGGCAAAACTGTTACTGTTGATGTCGAGGTGGTCGATGCTCCCCTCGATTACAACTTGTTACTTGGAAGAAGTTGGTTTTATGCTATGACTGTCGTTGCCTCGTCAGTCTTTCGATGTGTACAATTTCCTCACTAGGGCAAAATTGTCACTGTTGATCAGTTGGATTTCTGCACGACCGATGCTCGTGCTCTCGCTACCAACAATATTCCTTTCTTGGGAGACCACAAGATCACGTATGAAAGCATTGGTGTTGGCTTACTGAAAGATTATAGTGTCATGGGTACCTTCCCTACACCACTTCCACCGACTACACATCATATTGCTAGCATCGATATGATTTCGACCGTGGCTTATCAATCTTTGGAATCATCTGATCCTTGGATTGTACCTTGTCCTTTGGAATTCGATGCACTAAGTGACACCATGCCACTTAGTCCAGCCAAAACGTCATATGTTTCTACCCAATCTGTTTCTCCCTCATCAGATGACCAACATCTATTAGCGCCTAACGTTTCCTCGATGCAATCACGGTTGACTTCCTTGTCGTCTGCGATCGACTACATTTCCCCAATTTTTCCTTCGGATGAATCTATTCTGGAAATGTTTTGCATTGACAAGTTACCTCGGGATAACAACTTTCACCGATCCTCTTTTCTTCCCCCTCGTGAAGAAATTCGGGCAGCTGTCCCATCTATCTCCCCACCTGGTGTTGATTTTTCATCATCTCCCATGATTTCTACTTCCAACGCTTTAGATCTGGTAGTAGAAGTGGTGATTTCTTCGGTAGGATTATTGGAGCCTGATCTCCTTACTCCTATCACAACCCTCGACATGTGGTCCTTCCCGAGTAATTCTCTTCCATCTAGTGAAGATCTCCTGGAGGCCATGACCACGTTTTATCCATTGACATGGTACCCTTCCAGGGAATTATCCTCTTGGAAGCCATGATTCGGACGACACAATGAGCATAGTTTCTCTTCTCTGTGGCAAGATCGTTAAAAAATGAAACAGAAGTCTTGAGCATAGTTCTTTCCCTGTGTCAAGCTCGTTAAAAAATGAAACAATCACCTCTCTTGAACCTTCTTTTCATCCACCCTTCTCCTTTTTCTCATCTACTGGAGAAATTGGTGACGACATCAGAGTCGGTGAATGAATCGAAGCTTGGAGGGCATGTCTCCAGCCTTTGTTGATCATTCTGGAGCTAAGCCACTAGCTTTCAAGATGGGGGCATACCGAGCTTAGTCTTTGTTCTTTCTTGTGCTCATAAATACATGAGAATGCATCCAGGTATAATTTTATCTCTTTTTCGGACCTGTATGGATACACGAAAAAGGAACTCCCTGGAGTCTCCTTTAAGCTCTTTTCAGACTCTCTAAACATGAAAAGATTGCCGAGTGATCTTGCTTCCTTTCCCACTCGTTAAATGGTTTGAAAAGGCATCTTTTGAGTGATAATTTATCTCTTTATCGGACTCGCAAGACTAACACTACGAAAAAGGACCACACTAGAGTCATCTTTAAGTTCTTTTCAGACTCTCTAAAGATGAAAAGATTACCGAGCGACCTTGTTCTTTTCATGCTCGTTAAAGTATTTGAAGAAAACGTCTGTTGAGCGATAGTTTATCTCTTTTTTGGTCTCGTCGGAATACTTTACGAAGAAGGAACTGAGAGAGTTCTCTTTTAAGTGTTTTTCCAGACTCTATAATCATGAAAAACCTCGAAGTTTTCTGTCTTTGGACTTGATAAACAAAACATCGATAGGCCCATATGGACCGAACCCTTACTTCTCCTAGTTCGTTAAACAAAGGAAGAGGAACTTACCGAAGGTGAGTTTTATAGAGCATGTGTTATCCTCCTCAAGCTCGTTAAATTAAAAAGAGGTACTCATCTATCTGGATGGGAGAAAAATTGAAAGAAGTAAGCCAAGCAGTCTCTTGAGAACATTACCAAGTAATTCTTAGAGTCGCCCTTGAACACGGCACTTTGTCTTTTGCACGCATTATAATCCACTGAACCTCTGCACTGAGCCAATACTTTGAGTTTCTTTCACTCCTCTGGGTCACCTGACGCAAGTCACAACATCCACTACATCATCAAGTTTTGGTCCATGTCATGTTTTTGCTGTTGTGCCTCAGTGTTCAAGGGAAGTATCCACCTCGAGAGTCAGCCATCCCAAATATATTGTCTTAATACCTGTGTCAGTCCATGTTCATTTGATCTACCAATTACATCTCTATGTTTGTTTCATGTCGTTGATGGGGGATACATCAAGGCCCTCCTTCAATGAGTCTATTCCTATCGACTTCAACACATTATCCAAGAACTATCCTTAGAAACCAGTTAGTACTTTGGGACCTACATGCCTCAATGGCAGGCCTCCTCACATTCAAAAGTGGGTTTACATCATTGACCTCTGATCGGATGATTTCATGGATGTTCGACTCTAGCTCATCCATTCACATTCGTTGGAATGTACTAGAGTACCTTGGGAATCATTGACATTAATGGTGATCTCCCTCGTGCTTATTAACGGTTTACATCATTGACCAATAATCAAGTGGTTTCTTCCATGTTTGACATCAATACATCTATTCACATGGTTAGATTCTTACTACATCGGGATCGGTAAGAAGAACCTGGGTTGAGTGATCACTTTGATATGTAATTTGCCCAGGTTGCGAAGGAGTTTCTCTTGAACAATAGCACATATACTGTCACATAGATCCACTTTGTATTGGTCGTGGCTATGTCTCATCATCTCGTAGATCCACTGTGTATTCTTCATGGCTACGATCAGTTTATGTCATAAGAGTATAGATCCACAGTGTATTTTCAGTGGCTATACATTTTTATCAATACAATTATGGATCCGCGGTGCATTTTATGGCGGCCATATCTTGCAAGTCTTGATCACCCAAGCATAGGTATGCCTGCCTTGGGTTTGAAGCATGTCATAATATTTGTTGGATGTTTGTGTGTAGCTTTTGTCAGGTTCTCTACATCTATACCCTTTCTTGAAAGTCTACAAATCATTTCAGTTATCATTTCTTATCTTCTAACTTCATACTTTGGGGGGAAATCTGTTACACATAAAAAATACTCACTTTGATAGTGTCACAAGTGTTGTCATTACAAAGGTTGCAAGTGTCGCATGTTGCTCACAAGTGTCGCAAGTGTCAAAGAAAGCATGATGCCATGATTCCTATGTTGTGCCTATAACGACATGAGAAGGACACTTGAAACACCTCAAACATTTGATTTGGAAGAGGAGAAATGAGTCAGCAGGCTTACAAACCTTTTGCCATCTGAAAGCACCTCAAAAACTAAGTTTTGAAGGAGAGCGCTCCCCTATACCTCTTCTAGGAGTGTTGGCACTCCCCTTTACACTGTTTGGGAGTGTTATAAAGCTCCTTTGGCCCTTTTGAGGGAGCATTGGTGTCTTTAGGAGTGATGGCGCCCCCCTTAAGCCTACTAGAGAGTGTTATAGCACCCTGATGGCCCTTTTGAGGGAGCACTACCTATTTTAGGCAGCAGTTGAGTTGTTGAGATGAATGGGGGAAGGATATTTTCATTCTTAGAAGGCAGTTGAGCTCAAATCCCTAGTCCAACCATGATCTTAGGGCATATCCTCAATTGAAGGAGGAAAATCCTCACCTTCCCCAAGGATATCTCAAGTTGTTGAGCCTCTCCAAGGCTATATAAGCAAGCTTTCTAATGGTGAAAGGGGACTGAAAAGGGAGAATCAAACCAAACTTATGATCTTATAAGTGGTGCTGGAACAAAGATATTTTGGAGGTAAGAGACCTATGATCTCATAGGGAGTAATCAATGAAGCTTTCATCATTCGAATCGTGGATCTTTTGAGCAAGGGGTAGACAAGGAGGACTTGGTGAAACTGCTACAATTCACCTTTGGCTATAAGCAATGTTTTGTCCTCATTAATATAATTTGCTTGGCTTGTTTCTTTCTAATTCATGTTCAATATCACATGAATTTGTCTCTTTAGTAGATAGACCTATTTTGGACTGATCTTGATAGAGTAGGAAGTAGTCGTACTTTGTTTGTCTACAGGGCTTATCGAGGAGCGAAAGATTGGAGCTCAATTCGGAGCGTGCAGGGACAAACACCGGTAAAAGGTATTTCTTTTCTCCTTCCTTCTCACACACTAGTCCACCTAGATCTAAAAGGAAGTCAGTGACCATGATAAGCACTTTCTGTCTTAGATTTAAGAATCTAGCTCTTTGAGGCGATCTACCTGTCCGCAAGGAGATTTTCCTTCAACAAATATATCTTGACAACATAAATCAGAAGTCTGTCAAAACTCATCAAGCTCCAAGCTAATTCCAAAAACCCAATCAAGCTAATTTTCAAGATAAATTTCCCCATGAGAAATCCCCTCCTTTTATAAGATGAAAATGATAGGGTGAGGAGGTTAGGATGATCAGGGATGCGACTCATATCCAAACCGATCAGAGGCCACCTCACCCTCGAAGCTTCTCTTCTAGAACTTTCGAGAAATTCTTCTTTTTCCTTCATATGAAAATCATCGCACCCTTAACACTAAGAAGACTGTGATGATTCCATAGGACACTGTGGTAAAACCTATGAAAATCCTATATCATTTCACCTTTAACACTAAGAAAGGTGAGATTATATGGTTTTTACAAAGGAAAAGACAATTTTCATCTTTCTAGTAAAATGTGTCTTCATTTTTCTTCAGGGATTCAGGCCATTGATCCTTCTAAAGACAAAGTATAGGTGTACATCATTAACGGTCATAGGGGTGATGAAAATAATGTGTATCGTTGGTGATTGATCTTTATGAATGGATCTAATGTGGTTGATGAGATTGTTTGTGACAGGTTGTGTTGTGCATAATTAATGCACTGGTTGGTGATATAGGTTTGGTGCATGGCTGATACACTGGTAGAAGGTACATATTGACAGAACACTATATGATGCATGGAAATGTCCAAGGATCATTGTTCTCTTGATGCAATTAAGAAGTTGGTTAGTGTTCTGGTAGAGAAACAACATTTGTAGTAGAATTAGATTGCACTGGTAGCATATTTTTCATCTTGCAAAGAAGATAGTGGGAGACATACCCACATTGGGAGTTATTATTCTTCCCATGATCGATTGCATAGGTATGATTCCAAGAGGAGATATGATTGGAATCCATATCATTATCATTAAATCAGAGTGATTTCCCATTTCAAAGGGAGAGATATTCATTAGATGCATGGAGAGAAGCCCACATGACTGTGCAACCAGGGGGAGAAGCCTCAGAGATAGTTCAGTCAGGGGGATTAACCCCAAAGAGATATATCTTTTGACATTGATGTCAAAGGGGGGGATATAGTCACATTGATGTGGAGATATGTACATTGACGAGGAGCGATGATCACATAGGGAAAATGAGCATTGTCATGTCTTGGTGTTTCCATGAATGATTGGTGTTGACATCAATGTTGGTGTTGTCATCAATCCCAAAGGGGGCGATTGTTGTACTATGTTATCATTGATGTCAAGGGATTGATATCAACTATTTACATATTTATGTGTTTGTATCATTGATGTATTTATTGTTGGATTATGTGTTCATTGATGTAATTGATGTCATAGTGATGTGGTGTCAGTGATGTAAAGGTTGATGTCATGTCATGGAAGTTGTATCATTGATGTCATGTCATGGTTGATAGGAAGTACCAAATGGATGAACTCCAAAGTGGTCCCCTTATGGTGAAATACCTCACAGGAAGATTCTTTGTGAAGTCCAAATGGTTAGGTGGTTGAGTAGCCTAGTAGTATGGTTAGGGAACCCAATTTTGATTGAAGAATAATGTAATGAAGATCAATGAATTTATAGGTGAGACTATTATAGATGAATAGTATATGTCATACCAATTTCGATGATATTTGGAACATCACATAAATCCTCACGGTTAGAGATTTATGGAAATGTGAAGTTGGAGAATTCTCATAAGTTATCTAGAAACCCCTAGAAGGTCAAAGAAGTCAATTTATTCTAGAAGCTCCTAGAATAATTACTTGACCAATCAAAGTGGTTAGTCATGGGTTAAGTGGTTGCAACAAGAAAACAATTAAAAATAAATTAGTTGCAACTAGAAGTGAAGAGTTTACTATTTTTGGATAAAGTGGTTGTAAGTGGACAAGTGAGTTAGCCCTAAAAGAAGGAAGTTGGGTAAAGCTAGTTAGAAGGTAACCCATAGAGGAAACTACTTGGAGAAGTATAAATAAAAAAGAAAGGGTCTCTTATGTTGATGAATATTTTGAGAATATTGAAAATCTATTTTTGGTGAAATATAGATTGCGGGTACACATGGATGCATCAAAATTTCAGAAATTCTAAGGTAGCAAGGAAGTTTGATGGTGAAAGTTTCAGAGGTTCAGAAAAACCTAGTTTTTTGAAGTTGTACATGGGATACAATGGATCAGGGTGTGTACATACGTAGGTTGTAGAAGTAAAGGATGCATACATATGCATGCTAGAGAAGGAAAGGTCACGTATACATGGAAAGGACATGAAAAACTTGAGCAAGTGTTGGTGCCAGGCTCCTGAAATCTGAAGCAATTTCTAGAAAAAACAGTCTACAAGTTTAGATTTGTTACAAAATTTCTAGTATAGCTACATATTATCTTGATGATTAGATTTAATCATGGTATGGTGTATGCTTTATCCATTCTTTGTATGGTTTTTATGAGATCTAGATATGGTATATGCTGGTTGGTTGATTAAGTGAGAAACATTGTCATGTTTGGTACAATTCTGATATGGTTGAGGGATATCTATGTTATATGATGATGTATGCATGAGGGACATGCATAGGAATATTGGTATGGTTGTTGTCTGATTTTTTTATGGTTTATGTTGGATGGTTGTTTGAGTAAGCAACACTCTCATGTATGGTACATTTTTGATATGGTTCCTATAGCTTACACTCTTGAGATACTTGTACTTGGTTTAAGGATATATATGATGATGTATGTATGGAAAAACTTGGTTGGAGTGACAGGTTACTAGTGGATGTGACAGAGGTAGGAAAGGTTCAGAATTGTAGAAGAATGGATGCCCCAGTTTTTCTAAAGGTGTACACAAGATAATGGAGGGAAGGACTCATGCATACACATTCTACAATATAGATAGGTCACATACCTATTGAAAGATTGGTTTCTATATACAATCCGGGTATTGTAACTTGATGGTTGGATTCCTCTTCTCAGTTGGTGCTCAGATCTTCAATCTGGGTCTTATAGTGAGATTTGGTGCTATCTTTACATTGGTGTTGATTAAACCCGAGATTGTAGTATCCTATAAAAAATAATACAAAACTATTACACATATATCTATTGTTCTTTGTGTTTAAATTGGTGACGGTTTAATGATCTCTATTATTCATGAATGTTGTTATTACATGGAAATATCTAAGTATGAATGAATAACATGTTTGAAGATGTTGCTAACTAAAGTTTTGAAAGAAGTGTAAAATGAGCCTCACACCAATTCAACCCCCCCCCCCCTTAGTGTGGTTGGTGTGTCCAACACCTCATCCTCCTCTTCCTCATCCTCTATAACCTTCATGACCTTGACCTTTGTAACCATTTCCATTTCCTTGGTTGACATTTTGGTTGATCCTCTGTGTATAGTATACTGAGTGAATATTTGTTCAAATTTTCCTATTTAGCCAAAATTCTTGTGTTGAGTGATTGTTTTCTTCAAATTTATGACACCACTTTGGTTGTGAATTCCTTATATTAAGTGAACAATATCTAGTAGCATGATTTGTTACACCTTCAAAAAAGTCAGAGGATGTCTCGATTTGGATTCGACAGACTATAGGCTATAGTGCATTGTTAAATTTGCAATAATATTTTGTATGACCTTCACTAGAAGAGATTGTGCACCATAGTTTTTTGTGTGAGATTGAAAAACGTTTGATCAATTTTTGTAATTCTACAAGATTTTATTCCACTCTTTTCTCAATGATTGATGAATTCGATGCACATTCATCATCCATTTCAATTTCTGGTATTTTTCAGTATGTTTTCACATGTCTGGAGGTCATACATGCATAATGGAATGTTGATTTTTTGAAATAGTCCTACTGCATACCATTGCACACAAAAATTTTCTTTGACTGCATAAGGGATTTGGCTTAAGATATCTTTCAACCATTTTTCATATTCACAGACAGTTTCACCTAGATTTTGCTTGATTTCTTCCAATTTTTGTGTCACGAGGTGGCTTATGTCTTGTGTTTTGAAAAATGTGAGGAAATTTTTCTTTATATATGATTTTGAGCATTGTTGATTGTCCATGTAATTCATAAATCATGTAAGATCTCTAGCTCAAATCATGACACTGAATTGTGCCATTTTTGTGTTTTCATCAGTTATATCGGTTGCATCCTAAAATTTATTGAAAATGAACCAATTTCGTTTGGGATATTTGTCACCTTCATAGATCAGGATGTGATTGAGTCCCAATGTCATTTTATTAGTTTTTTAGAAGTTGGAACTATTGCAAGAGTTTGGGTCGAATTCGGTTGAAAAGTTGAACTGGTTTCTTGTGTCGAAGACTGAATATTTGACTCAACCAATACAATTTGTTGTTGGTCTTTAGTTAGGATGTATTGAATCGCTAATTGCACTTGTTCATTGCTTCGACTTGGATAATTTGTATGGAAATAGTTTTCTATGTACTTGATGAATCATCCTTTGAAGGGTCATGTTGATTCATTTTCACTTTTAGTTGAGTTAGAATATTTTAAAAGTAGATTCGATAGGGGGGTAGAGTCTGTTAGATCTCTTATATATAGGAGTATCTCCTCTGGTCAATTTTTTATGTTTAATTATGTTTCAATTAGAACCATGTCTCTTATTTGACCAACATTATCAGTTTGACACCACACCCTTAGTGATTGTGTATCCACATAAAAAAATTTAGAGGAATTATGAAATACACTGACTGGGGATTCTTACAGGGGAAAGTTGAACCGTGGGTCCCAAATTGTTGATCTCCATATCGACTTGGTCAATTTTTTACTAGGTTCCACTGTCTTCCATACTCAATTGCAAGATTCTACTCCTCCCAAGAGTCATCAGGGCACTCTAAAATGATTCTCTAGTGATTTTTCGGACCTAGGTAGGTTTTTCATGATATTTTTGGGGATCCCTCCCATTTCACAACTCTTCGACTCTTTTTCCTCTTATCCCACTCTGGGTTTTGTATATTCGTTGAGGGTTTATGGGTCTTCATTCGATGTGCAAAATTCACACTTGATTCAATTATCTTCCTCCTGACTTTTGACATTTTCTACTTGGGTGTTATTCAACTTCGACTTTGACTTATATCATCTCATAGACCATCCAACCCCTCGATGATGGCCTGAATTACTCGTGGTCGAAGGTGTTCACAATTTTTTCTATGCTCATTTCTTTAAGAAGTACTCACAAGCTTCTTTGATGTCTTTGTAGTTAGATTCCAAAAATAATTACCACTCTTCTTATTTCTCTTTCCAATTAGAGTTAGAAGGAGTATTTTTCAGAAGGTGTCAGTATTCAATGATGTCCCTAGCTCCCTTGTCTAAGAGGAACTTGTGAACCAAGGATAGGACAATGCAAAGAAACCTGTCATGAATTTCTGTATAAAAATTTTGTTTGATGGTTTCAACTAAAAATCTATATTCAATGGGTTTCTCTTCAATATAGTCCCATACAATATTCTTAAACCACTCGTTAAGGTTTGTTCTCCCTATGTTTATGATTTTGTGTATCAATTGCTCTGGGAGTGATTATAAATATTAGATTGATTGAGATATTTGTAGAGTGTTTCTGGAATGCTTCCATAAATCATTAGTGTGTCTCTGAGAAGAACTGAGTGTGTTCTTTGGCTAACTTCAATCGATTTATTCTTACATAGTTTTTTATATAGTTGGTAATTTTATTCTCTCACCATTCATGTATGTCCTCCAATGTTAACATCTATGTGCCTTTTTTCTATGCATGCCCGAGTTCATAACTACCGACAACATAACCAATGTTGTGGTCTAAGGGAAAGTACGATAAGGTTATTGATTTATCCATACATAAAGAAATACACACTACAACATTATATAGAGAAACACACACACACACACACACACACACACATAGATAGACATACACAAGTAGTGGGATAAACATCAATGCATTTTATTATAGCCAAAAAAGTCTTTGTCTTTCCATTACAAAATCACACACACACATGTGTGTGTGTGTGTGCGATGTACAATTACTAGTCATTTACATTTCCTAACTGTTTGGTTCTAACTATCTATTTGACTGACTACTACGATCGACTTCTCTAGTCGACTAGCGGGTCTAATCGGCAGAGCCGACTAGCCCCTACAACACTTCCTAAGCTAGACTAAGGTCTAATTGACATAATAACACTCATTTCAAGGTTCCAACTGCTGCAACTAGCCTACAGTATCTCATTTCCCACAACTTGTCCCACCCAAGGAAGTGTGCCTCTTCTCTTCTCAATAGTACTTCAATTGCTCCACTTCCCTTCTGAGGCTTTAGCAACAAGCTAGATAGAAAGTCTTAGAGCCCTGTAGATATTTCCCAACAACCAGGGAACAATTCCTAACAGTTCTCTCACCTGGAGAGAATGCGCAAGAACCTGAAAAATTGGTTCTTCAAAGTACACACATGCTTGACAACCTACTTCCTCAACACAAAATACCCTGTTCTACTGGTTACCAACAACTTCCTAAGATCCCCAATACAAGTACAAATCAAGATGGCAAGGATGGTATACATGATAATAGTTTGAGTGAGAATAATTAGTGAATGACGAGTGAATCCCCCAAAATGTACTAAGTTCTTTACTTTTTATCTGCATGTTCCCAACTTGACACTTGTCATGTTGGGAACTACATGGGACCCACATGGTGATATGTTCCTTCCACTTAGTAACTTAGGATAGATATGAATATATCCCATAAACTAAACTTTATGAAATATTATGATCATATTTCCTTGGCTCAACCCCTCCTCCCAGACCTTTAGCCCCCCATTTTCTCTAGTGGAGTTCTAGCCCCCCATACTCTTTCATCTGGTTGGTGTGCAAAAATGATGTATTTTAATTAATATTTGAGTGTGATTACATATTACGATGATAGTCTTCATGTAATTTTATTATTCTGGCTCTCCAACCTAATAACCACACAAGCACTTTGGGCTAAAAATATATTTACAATGGCACTTTGACTCAAAATATCTTGCCTCACTAGCCTATATGTACATTTACAATTGGGGTTCGACCTAGGGGTATTCCACTCACTTGTTTTTGATGTGGTAAAAAACTCTTTGCATTCTTTTGTGCCTCTTACTCCTTTGGAATCTTAATCTTTAAAATCTCTTTCCACTACACTTAGATAAAGGTTAATCATAGGATAATACTATAATAATTATTATAAGTGTATATATAATATATAATTCTCATATAAATACTTCAATAAATTACCTGATTATACAATTATCCTTTTTTCTTCAAAAGGTAAGGAAATGGTGGAAATTTGCAACAAAAAGGAGAATATATGGAAGCAAAGAGAGCAGTTTCCGTGTATATATGGTAGTAAAAAATATGCTCTATTTTGATCCCATCATTTTCCCCGCAAAAACTATTGTATGTCCTCATGCAATTTATTATGAGAAATTTGATAACCATGAATGCATGTTGGTTTAGTTGAATGCTATATGACCAAAATTTGATGTTGCATCGTATCCCAGTTGGTCATCAACTTCTTTCCAATTGGTTGCTTCCCAAAGTCATTCCATTGACATAAAATCCTATACAATTTTGTTGGGAATCATATAAGTGGGAAATGAAACCTTAATCCAATCCATATAGTGCCAGACCTCTTTAAGGAGTTCAAATAACAATTTTCTCTTGACAATTCCAAATTGAATAATGGATAGGAGGTGGGGTCCCTTCTTTTTAAAACATTAGGTAAAGCAACCCACCTCTCATGTGAAGACAAAAGTGCTTCAATGGCATGAGTATGAAAAACATTGTCATAATTATTTATGGCCTCTCATTGATTATGTCTCATTCTGCTAAAATTCCTAGAATTAGATAAGAAGTCTTGATGATTTTTTATAGTGACTAGAGGAATTGGATATTCCTCTCTTACAATTAAACTAGAATTGACTTCAACTTATCCATGGAAATCCCAATATTCTTTCCATAATATTTGATTCATTATAAATGATGAAAATTCTCTAATTTTGATATACCATACATAAGTATTGGGATTCCATCTCATCTTTGATTGTAGAATGAAGTTGAACTGATAAATTTCACATAAAATATTTTTGTCATTAGGTATATAGGTAGAATATATATATCAACAAAATAATTTATATTGTGAATTTGATTTTTCTTTCTCAATGTCAACCTTCCTAACCGCACTCTATTCAATTTATCATGTAGGAAAGCATGGTATATCCTAGAAGGTGTCCTGCAATATATTGCTTGCAATGCTAATCCAAAATCTCTTTGAACTTCTTGTTCTTTTTCCAAAAAATTCTCCTTAATTTCTCTTATTATGGTCATCTATTTCTATTCAGATGATGTATTTATTGAACGATTTTATTTTTAGTTGTTCAAATGCCTTTTGATTAATTTATTTATGAATCATTCCTAATTCATATACATTCTCATTATCCCTACATTGGTCATTGTTTTCTAACCTTTTTTTCCAAGGAAAAAAAACTAGTAATTTTATTGAGATAACAAAATTACAATTGATATGATAGTGGCATTCCCGTGACTATAAGTAAAGCTTATCCTTAAAAAAATAGGGGTTCATGAAACTATTAAAAATAGTTCACCCTCCCTTGAAAGGGGAAACATATTCGTGAACCAATCTATACAAAAATTCAGGATATGAACATACCCTGTCACAATGAGTCTTGTAATATACATTAAAAAAGGTCAAGAGAAAACAACCTCTATGAGGAAGAGGAATAAGACAATATGATATGCCACTATACACCTTGAATCAATTATGAAACTAAGTAAACAAAACATGCATATAGATTCTCTTTTGAAAACCCGGTGAAAAAGAGCTTCAATTAGATTTGGAGCCCCATATGTAAGAAGAAAGCCAGAGAGGCCAGCTTGGGGACTTTCAAATATTTTCCATGATCCTTGATCCATTTCCATGCCAATAATGGAGATTTTATTGACCTTTTTGTTCTACTCCCTGTAAACATGAGTGAAAGAACTGGTAGATATCTTAATTTCCTGAAAAACTGGGGTAAGGAAGTAATTTTGCAAAGAAGATACTCATGTCATCCTGTTGATTGTAAGAAGAGAGTCTCCATAAACATGAATCTTTTAACTTCCTTTCTCTTTTGTGACGTGAAGGGTGAGTTTAAGAGCCATTAGTTTTCTAAATTTAATGGTTATATGACCCAAACTAGCCGAGAATGAAACAAATACATTATCCAAGAAGTATATTAATCCTCCAGACCCCCAATTGAAGGGTGTCCTTGAGCTGGACCATGAAAAAAATCCCAAGGTGAATCCTTTATAATTTTTCAAGGAAATATAGGGGATTTGGGGATTGTCTTATTTTGAGTGAAGGATGCAAGGATAGCAAAGATTTGCACTACATATTGAGTGAAGGAGGGTTGGGAGTATTCAAATATCTCATGGTTGAGAGCTAACCATATTCCCTAGGTTACGATTAGACAAATGCCTCTGAGGAATTTGGATCTTGGGTTTGAGATCCAAGAATTTAGAGCCTCCTCTATGGTGGGGCATTCCCAAGTGATGGAAATTCCAAATGACTTCCTCATTTCATCCCAGAGATATTTTGATAAGGAACAATTTGTTGTGAGGTGTTGGTTGGATTCTTCATTACATTTGTAAAGACTGCATCTGCTCAGGATGATGAAGTTCCTATGCTGAAGGTGGTCCCAAGTGGGGGAATTATTTTGGAGGAGGATCCACATGAAGAGCTTGGATTTGACAGTGAATTTGAGCTTCCAAATATTTTGACTCCACAAAGGAGGGACCTCATAATTTTTCGAGACAAAAGATAGATAACCCAACATAGGGATCTAGCCCCGTGCTAGGTTCTTTGACCATATGATCTCATCTTGCTGATTTGATAATTAGATGAACACAGTCTAAAGGGTAGAAATATAGAAATTCCCTAAGGGGGACAATTAATCTCTGATTCCCAATTCCTACCAGGATAACCATCTTCCTTCCCTTGACACTGGATCACAGAGCTATATTTGACTTAGAAAGAAAAATCCCCTGTTGTTTATATGTTGGGTCAAAGGAAGGGGAAAAATGTGATTATTTTAGAATCCAATCAAAGGATATTTTCCAATGAGAAACTTGTTCCCATTACCAACCTTCCAGATTAACCAATTCACGATGATAGGAAAGGAATTAATGATTTCCTTCCACACAATAGAACCACATTATTTTCTAATCTATGAAGAATGGAATATTTATTTTCAAACCAGGTGTGTTATTGGACATTGAAAACACATGTTCATCATGAAATACATATTCTACGAGAATAGATTCACCCTCATTAGTAAGTCTAAAAAGCAAATTAGCAACTACATTTTCTTTTCTAGGTTTATCTAAGATGGTGATATTAAATTCATGTACTAATAACAACCATATTATTACTCTACCAATTGTAATAGGTTTGATCATAAGATATCAAATAATAGAAACAACCATATTTTTAATCTACCAATTTTAATAGGTTTGTTCATAAGATATCAAATAAGAGAGTGATCAATATGAATGAATACATCATAACCAATAATCTAGTGATAACATTTATTGATGGCATGAACAATAGAAAGAAATGTTTTTTATGTTACCGTATAGTTCAAATTAGTAGCAATAATATTCTTTCTAATGAAATAAATGACATAAGGTCGACGATATTCCCTTTTTCCCAATACTACTCCAATGGTTGTATCTAAATTGTTAGCACTAGAAGTCACTCCTGGATTGCGGAAGGAGTAAGCCTGATACCCATCAGTTTATATGTCATAGTTTGTTTATAAAGGGTGATCGAAAGAGAACTGACGTAGAACAATATCGTTTGAACTCAGGATCCTGGATCGGGCTATGCATGAACAGGTGAGGTCTTAATTTAACTTCAGATAGTAAGCTGTAATAAACGTGAGTAGGAGGAAGACTTCAGTGAGAAAATGTAAAGGTATTTTGTGAGAATCAAGCTCCAATAGCCCAAAGAGGAAGAACTTAAACACAAGAACTTCTTGTATTCAAACTATAAGAACACTAAAAGAAATCGTAATAACGTTACAATTAAACATCTATCATAACATAGTCACAATGATTTATGTGAATCAGTCAATCATGAACTTTTTCAGTATTAGATGGAAACAATATGGAGTAAGGAAGTTGTCTGTCATTAAACAAGAAGTATCACAGACATATACATAACCAGGGAAACCAATGCTTCATCCAAACATTATAATAGGGAGCTTAGCTCTACCATCGATACTAACAAAAATGGAAAAAATGCCTCTAAATAATTGGAGTTGGCTCAGTTGTTGAAGACATTTCTTTTTCGCATTCATAGCTTTACGTTGGTAAGTTTCCCTATTAGGTTGTGCATGCAGACATCAAGCAGAATGCCCATGCAGTTGGTTGTCAGACATGATCTTTGTCAGGATAGACTGATAGTCTGCCTCTACGCTTGTCCCTTCCCAGACTTCTATTTATGGAAGGAGACGATGTTCAACCACCATCAAACACATTAATAACTAATTTCTTAGGATTAGGTATGGACCGGTCAATTCTGTGCTTGGACAATGTGGTGGCCCTTCCTTGGCTACTGCTGCTTCACTGGACTGCTACGAGTGGGCTCGGCCTGCAAACATGGGTGAGGATCTGATGGGGAAGGTGATGGCACCAACAATGTGGAGGTGAGATGAGGAGTGCTTAGGTGGAAGCACTAGGTGGTAGAGAATCAGGTGCTATGACTGATCCAGGGGATCAAATTTTGCTCAAAATTCAAAGTTCTTAGAATTGATTCAAATTGAATAGGTGCGTAGGCCTCGTCTTCATGAACCCAATGAAACTCGTTTGGGTTCAAACGGACGTCGAATGAGAGAGATATCGCATTCTGTTCAAATCGTCAAACAAGCAAAAAAAAATGTGTTGACTGTACAGTCCGTACAGTCTGTATGGATGTTGACGTAGTAGAGTCGTACGACACGTGGCAGGGTTGTATGACATGTGGCAAAAGTTGAGTTGGTAGGGCCATATGACATGTGGCAGAAGCTAAGTTGGCAGGGCCGTACAACACGTGGCAGGTGTTGGTTGGAAGTCGTGTGGACGAATTGGCGTATGACACATGGCATGTTTGTGGCGAATGGATTGGTGACATGTGGCCCAATCAAGGGCCACCACATGTCACCTGGACAATGGTTTAAAACTTATGTAGTTGGTAGGACTCAAACTCGCGACTTCTGGGCAAGGGGAAGAGCTTTGGGAAGGGCCACCCAACTGGTGCGCCCACCTATGGTTCTTAACATATATATGGAGTTTAATTTATTTGAATTTCAATTGTTTTGATTTGGGGCACGGTCTGGGTCAGGGCTAAGCCCCATCCCCTCATCATATATGTATCCACCATGTAACCACCAGCACATGCACATTCAAACCCCCCGCGCTTTGCCACTTGGCGTTACCATATGTTTTAAAACCTTGGCCCCTTTTTGTATGTTCGCGCGGTCACATGGTGACCCATATGTCCACGGTTTTGGCGGTTAGGGGCTAGGTGCGCCCTAACCATCCTACAGTTCACACCATTTTGCGGTCGCACCCGGTGCTAGGTTTTAACACAAATATGAGCGCAGAGGCTAGGTTGAGGAAGCAAAGGTGCATTTTGGCGATCTAGAGACAACAAGTTTGAAGGGGAACTTCTAGGAAGCCTATCTTCTTCAATTTTTGGCCAAACCAGGTGCCGAAAAAGCCCAGCTAGGGTTTTTTGGACGTTCTGAAGCCATTAGAGCCATCTATTTGGAATTTTGAGCATTGTAAAGCACATATTTTATCACTTTGAGAAAATAATACAAAAGATCCATTGGAAGCTGGACCAGGAGATGTAGCCCAAGAGAGGGGTGAACTCCTTTATCATTTGTTGTGTTATGTGTTTTCTGTTCACTATTATTTGCTGCTTATTATATGCATCTTGAATGTGTAATTTCTATAAAAGTTGTGTTTGCAAATTGATCCTTTTGCATAAGAACACTTGAATTAAAGCTTGCAAATATTTTCAAGAATACAAGCCTTTATCATTTTCAGATCAAGTTGGTATCAGAGCTTAGGTTTTTGAAGGCTTGATTATTTGCAAGTGTTTTGTTTTCTGATGCTCACAAGGTTGAAACTCACAAGAGGAGAAGGTCAAATTGTAGAGCCAAGTTCTCATCCTTCAAGAAGAAAGATTATATCATCACCTCAAGCTTCAAGGAGGCATTCGCCAAGTATGGCTCATGAAGAGAGTCATGAACATATTCCTACAGAAGATGAAGATCTCAGAAAGGCTTTCATGGAAATGAGAGAAATGATGAAAGTCTTGATGGAATAAAGGAATACAAGGTTTCAAGGTGAAGGCTCCAACCCTTCAAATCACAAGGGAGACAGTGGTGATAAAACTCCAAATGGAAATGGAGGGAATGGTGCTTCTCCACCACCCTCACCTCCATCTTCTTCTTCTTCTACCAGTTCAAGACCTCTTCCAAATTCTCCAAAAGGACATGGTAAAACTCCTCCACAAATTCCTTTGTTAAA
>JASDQU010104300.1:63405-135785 GCA_032191745.1 Picea mariana | reverse complement strand
AATTTCGTTGTGCGACGTGCCCTTCAGGATGCACCACGTGCTCCAAGGGTGCCACTCGTCGACTGAACTAATTGGTAGACCTCTATAACCCCTGGAGTCAATACTCCACCAGGTGAGCTAGTAGGAGACTAAGGGCTCTAAGGAATAAGGCCCCTGCCTTATTGCGCGCCCCTTAGAATCATCGTGAGCGACTGTCGCAGTCAGCCCTCACGACATCGTGGGTCCTCTCGAACTAGGTAATCGTTAACCTACAGTTCGAGCCACGGCGGGAGTGCTAGCAGGCGGTGGCAGGGTTGTTGTCCACCCCTCTCCCTCAACCTCTCTGCAATCGTGTGTGTGGCCCCTTTACTCCATATGTGANTTTTCTTTTTTTTTTCCATTTGTTAAGGCCACACTAAATCCCCCCCTGGTTTCTAGAAGGTCTTAGTCTTAAGGTTTAGTTTCTGAGTTAGGCGACAATTGGTTAAGGGAATTGCTTAAGGTTTCATTCAGGTGTTGATGACTTAGGGATAATTAGGCTGACTCCTTCAACCACCTTTATCGCGACGTGCCCTTCAGGTCGCACCATGTGTGCCAAGGGTGCCACTCGCCTATGGAATTTCTTTTGGCAACGTGCCCTTCAGGATGCACCACGTGCTCCAAGGGTACCACTTGCCAACTGAGTTTCCTTTGTGCGACATGCCCTTCAGGATGCACCACGTGCTCCAAGGGTGCCACTTGCCAACTGAACTGATTGGTAGACCTCTATAACCCCTGGAGTCAACACTCCGCCAGGTGAACTAGTAGGAGACTAAGGGATCTAAGGAATAAGGCCCTTGCCTTATTGCGCGACCCTTAGAATCATCGTGAGCGACTGTCGCAATCGGCCCTCACGACATCTTGGGTCCTCTCGAACTAGGTAATCGTTAACCTACAGTTCGAGCCACGGGAGGAGTGCTAGCAGGTGGTGGCAGGGCTGTTGTCCACCCCTCTCCCTCAACCTCTCTGCAATCGTGTGTGTGGCCCCTTTACTCCATATGTGAGTCAAGTCGGCAAGCTATCGTCAGCCTGCATCACCAATAATCATGTCAGAAATGTCAACATCAAATCATCAAATCAAATGAAACATCATAATAAACATATCAACCCAAAAGCACACTCCCTGACTCAGTCCGAAGTCCAAGGGGGTTCTACCGATGCCTCTGCATACTCAAGGTCAAAAACCCTGCACACTCAATAAAACTGAGTCAATAGCACCCATCTACATCAAATAGTAACACATCATGTCATCTGTCAATCACATCATAATCAATTATAAAAGGTCTAACATAAAAAGGGTCCAGATCACTTGCGAGCAAGTGTCCTCAAATAATAAGTGTTCTCAGTGCGCCAGAGCGGGATGTTACACGTTATCGGGAAGTTCTTATCCCTAACAAGGTACTGCCTTTTTCTGCTTTAACTTTTATGCAGTTTTCTTTATATTCTATCGTATTTGTGTTGAAACTGGTCAAAATGTAGATTTGCGTAAGGGCATTAGCTTTTAGGATAAATCTCAAGTTTTTCCTGCAGTGGCTCGAGATATCGTATTTGGGGTTTACTGATATTTTTATTATGTTAAAACAACGACAAATAATAAATGGGACTAATCTCAGACAAGATTTTTGAAAATTTTCTTATCAGCGCATAATATTTGGTGGGCAGGGCTGTTTCCATAGCGCTAACTATCTCTTTTTGAATTATTTAAAACAAATTTGTCGTTGTTTTCACAGGAAAAACAAATATTTTATTCCTATTTTTTTTTCTTTTTATTTTAACGGAGCCTAGGAATTTTTGTGTATTCATCATTTCTGACCTTTTGAATAAATTTTGTGATCTGAAAAAAAAATGGCCTTCAACTTTTAATCTGTACTCTGGCTCTGTCGCTAGATGTGCTGATAAATTATCCTGTTGTTGCCCTCGTCTTAGTAGCCTTAAGAAAGTCTGTTGTGGCCTACTGAGCAACCAGAGAGGATTCCGGTTCAATGGAGATCAGCTGGCCGACAAATGCCAGGCATGTTGTCCATGTCACTTTCGATTGCTTCCATGGCTTCCTGGGATTGCCTGTGGAGTTTGAGCTTGAAGTTCCTAGAGGGGTTCCCAGTACCTGGTATTACCTCTACTGAAAATTTGTGTGTTTGTTTAATGTGCATGGATATGAATTTCAGGACTCGGGGTTGTAGATCATGCTTTGGAGTAGTCAAGATTGAAGTTTTGGGTTTAGTCTAGTGTGGTAATGGCTCCCTGCTATTACTGGAATATTACTTGAATTGTATGGGAGAGACAGTCCAGTTTTTTTTTTTATATATAGACGGTGCTATGCGTATTCTCTATATGGAATATAAAGTTTTTTTTTTGTTCTCTGAAAAAATAGCAATCAGAAAAAAAAAAAAAAATATTTTGCTTGATGATGTTGTTTTTCTTCTCTTTTTTTTTGTTGGCTAAAAAAAAAAATAGCCAAGTCAGTCAATGGTTCTGTTCACCAGATTGGACTTCAAGCTAGGGTTGAAACCAGTTGAAGTATTTTTCTTAACCTTAACCTTACGCTTTTAACTAATGCATTTTCACTAAACTGTCTCTTCAACGACCTCCGCAATGGCAGCTCTGCACTTTGGATAGATCTCCACAAAGGTTCTGCACAAGCAAGGATTATGCCATATGGTTTTGAAAATGCGAATCATTCAAAATTTGTTTTAAGCATGCGTTTATTACGAAGAATATTTTAAAAAAATAATAAAATTATTAATTAGATGAGCGCTTCTTTGCAAGCTTGGTATAAGAATCCACAGAGCATATTTGATATTTTAATCAAGAATTGTTGATTTGCACAGGAAATTTCCATATTTGCTTCCTTTCTTTACACAGTTGATTTATCTTTTCACTTGTTAATGGTTGACAACATGCATTTGAAGTTTAAACCTTGCATTTCGACACTTGCTAGTTTGCATTTGGTTCATTAACAAACTAATTCTTTCATAAATTTATCATGGTCAGTAAATTTTCTCTAAGTAATCTAAGTCGGTAAAAATCCGATCTTCATAACACTTTGATGAATGGTCTCATGTTTCAACATATGGACATTTTTAATTCCTTTTTGGACTAATTCATACAAATCTGAAATAACTTGGAATATGTCTCTATTTTTGCATTTATATATATATATATATATATATATATATATATATATTTATATTTGTTTTAAAATTTCTGTGTTTGGTTTGTAGGTTAGGCGTAGCTGGAGTTAGAGCTTGGAGTTTTGGTAACTTGGCCCATAGGCCCAGATTTCGAACTAAGATGTTCTGATACCATGTGTAGTGGCCATATAATTAACATCAATTAATTCTACAACATAATAGTAAAATTCAATAATTTATTTTTATGAGCATATTCACATATAAATTTATCAACACATAATAATATTTTATAGCAAAATAAAACAAATACACAATTTAAATTACCTGGGTCTGATGCTAAACCTCCGTTTGTTCGCTTGCCTTGTTGATCGTTGCTGCACTGTGTAAACACTGCCCAAAACCTAGTTCCACCCTACCAACTAGGTAACTTCCTAGCTCCAGGATATCATATGGATATCCTGGCCCCCGTGCCCAAAACCTCCAGCAAACCGGTGCCTATACTGATCCAATCCCACTCCAAAACTCAACTCCCCCTCTCTGCAAATCCCCCCGAGAGCCCCCCTAAAATCTCCCGTCGAATGATAATCCCTTCCTTCACTTCCTCCGCCTCCATATCCTTCCTTCACCGCCTCATGCATTTACTTCCTTACCTACCCCTTGTTAATGCCCCTTATCCTTTCCTTTATTATTTAATCCTCTTGTAGTTAATATGTTATCCCTTTCCATCTACGTAACCTTTTAATTTAAACAATATAAGTTATTAATCTATTAAATTTAATACTCATGTTATTAAATGTAATAGGTAGTTAATTAATTAATTAATTAATCAAAATTATAATCTTTAATTAATTAATAACTACTTAATTAATATCATTAGATCAATCTTTGTTTAATTAATACCATGTTAAGACAATTAATCCCCTAAATAATTTATTTTACTTAATAAACCTTAAACATTTATTCAACCAAGGTTGTTACAAAAGGCCCTCTGTTGAATCTTACCCCACTAAAAACTCTTACCATTGGTTGTTATGGTATGAAGTGGTGTTGCTTCCACTAAAAATGAAGCTTTGAAATTAAACAAGTATTATTTTTCCCCAATAAAACTCTTAACTTCAGTGACATTTGTAGGAAATGGCCATTTCATGATGGCCTCCATACTTTCATGATCTATCTTGAGCTCCCCTTCACCAATCACATGCCCCAAATACACCAAAGATTGTTCAGAAAATTCACATTTCATAAGATTGTCCAACAATTGGTCCTCCTTCTGAGTCTATAACACCTACATAAGTGTGATATTTGATCCTCGCAGGTATCACTGTAAACCAATATACCATCCAAATAGAAAATAACAAATGAGTCCATATAAGGGCATAAAACATCATTCCTTAGTCTAATAAATCTATTTGGTGTGTTACATAAATAAAATGGCATAAAGAACCACTCATAGAAATTTTTCTTGTCTTGAAGGAAACATTATAGGTATATTCTTCTTTGATTCATACCTAGTGATATCCTGATTTCAAATCCAACTTAGTGAAGTAATTGTGTTAAGTACCTGAATAGATCTAGAGATAAATCTCAAAATAAACTCACAATATCAACAAGAATAAGCCAAACCATTCACAAAAATACTAAACACAAGAATGTAGACAAAACCCTTGAGGTAGGGTAATACCATATAATAATCCTTAAGGAAGGATAAAACTCCTCAAGCAATGCTTGATACATTCACATTATTATTCACTGTGTTTCATTATGTTACACTTATTTATATAGCTCTCTCTATCTCCTAGGAACCTTCTAGAGAGCCTTCTCACATTTATTATATTTAACTACCATAGTGGGCCTTTATTAATATAGTGGACCTAGTCCACCTTACATTGAATGAATACATTCTCATATATTAAATGACTTCCACTAATAATACATAACCACATTCCCATTGGGTACCTCCCTAGGTACCCCATATTATCTCCCTAGGTATACTACATTCCATCCACCTTCACATGTTTTGTCCTAGAAACATGAGAAGAAACCATATAATATGACTAACTAAGCAATGTATCCAACTAGTACTAAGTACAACCATCCATCCATCCCAATGGAAGTTGAACATGATGTCCATGTACTTCCTTGCCACCCTGATCTTTATCTACATCATGTTAGGGTTTCTATGGGATTTAGTGTAATGCCCATATTTTACTAAGGGTCATTAAGTTTCCTTAAACATTTTAGGAAAGTAAACTGAAACAAAACTTCATAACATAATATTGACTTTTATAACAGCAACTTCAGTAACTAGATTTATCAATAAATTCTAAATGATGTACAGTATGAAATAAATACATAACTTAACAAGTACCTGGATCTGATGCTAAATTCGGTTGCCTCTTTGCTTTGCTGCTACCTTTCTGCTCCCTGCTACACAGATCAACCCTGCCACAAACAGGAAAATAACTGCCCAAAAATATTGTCCTCCCTGCCAACTAGGAAAACTACCTAGCTCCAGAATATCTACAGATATCCTGGTCCTCCGTGCCCAAAACCTCCAGAAACTCGGTGCCTCCCTTGATCAAAAGCCACAGTCCACAACACTCTGTTCCTTTCTCCCAGCAAGCCAACAGTCCACAAAGAATACAATAGGTTCCCAGCCAATACCACAGTGCACAGCAAATACCACAGTGCATGGAAATTATGCTCACCACACAATGCAATGGCTCTCGGCCAATACAAATGGCTTAGCAATACAGTCCATAGCATCCATCCCCCACCGAATGGTCCATCCATCCCCCTCTTTCCATCCCTTATTCCTCCCTGCCGACTAACACAATTACTCCACCACCTCCCCCCCCGTCCTTTGTCCTGCGTCCCCCTTTAATATTTTATCGTCTCGAGATTTCTGGGCTATCTCGCTCTACATACGCCACCCCCTGGGCATACGCAACTCTTNGATCTCTTAAATTTATGTCACAGGTCATTAAATGTGATCTTCAGTCAGATTATTATTACTTAGTTAATCCTCAATTATTCTTTAATTAACTCTTAATAATTTTAATCATTTATCAATTTAGGGTCGTTACATTTAGCCTGAGCTCCTACCATAGTGTCAGTAGTCCTCCATGCACCTCTTGATCAGTTTCCTATCTAGTTCCCTGCTAGTGCATAAATGTGTTGGTACACATGCCCTTGCCTTAATGATTGTTGTGTCTCTATATGATGTGGATTGTGACATATAACAATTGTAGGAATCTATTTTTTTTTTCTTCAAATTTGAAACACTTTGTGCCTTTGAGTCAATTACCTCCTTAGATTCTTGATTATGTCCTTCCTATAGTTTTTCTTCATCTCCTTTTGTAGACTCTTCTTTTGATTCAACTTCAAAATTGGCACTCACTTCTTTTCTACCCTCCATCGACCCATCTTTATTACTAAGAGACACATCCTGCAATGTGATTTTATTTTTCTTGTACCACAACTTCAAAAAATTATTTTTCACATTAATATTAATGGTACCCACTGATTCTATCCATGGATATCTCAAAACAATATCCACTTCATCCATATCCAGAGCATACAAATCTGAATGCAACACATATTTATCCATGGTAATCTTCAAATCTTTAACAATTTGAAAATTTTCACCCTCAACCTCTGTGCTTTGAATATTATTTATTGGAACTTGCAATATATTAACCAATTGAACATTGATAAAATTTTGTTGGCAACTGGGGTTAATAGAAACAATGACATTTTCTTTGTGAATATAACCATGAACTTGTAATATAGATTTTCCACCTAAAAATAAACTATTGCTTCTCCCTTTAGTAACATGAGACCATTTATCTAAAAAAAAAATTTCAAGTGCTTCATCAAAACGTGCCATCAATTGGCTATAGCAATGTGATTGCCACCAAATGATTACATCGCCTTGTAAATAACACGATACTCAATTTTCCCAATTCTCTTTCGAAAATGACTTCAAGTATTTTATGTATTATTAAATATTAGGGCCATCATATTTTCCAGTAAAAAACATATTTATTGGGATAAATATTGAACAAAAACTAGGATTAAAAATAACTTAGTGCAAAAAATTGCAGCATTTTTCCGGAAAAACCCTAAAAACCTGTTGAATTTAAAATGCTCATAAATTCACTTCCTGGGCTCTGTTTTGGCCGATGTTTTTTTTGAAATTGAGTATTTTTTTGAGAGGAATTAAAATGTCCAATTTGTTTGGCCAAAATTCTCATAGAAATTTTCAGATATGGACCTTAAGTGTCTCTCCCTCTTCTTCTTGTTTTCCTAGAAATAATCTGCAAAAAGAGCAACAATTATTCCCTTATTTGGCCAAGGAAAGTGCTATGATACCACTTGTTAAGTACTTGAATATATCTAGATATAAATCTAAAAATAAATCCACAATATCAACAAGAATAAGCCAAACCATTCACCAAAATACTGAACACAAGAATGTAGACAAAACCCTTAAGGTAGGGTAACACCATATATTAATCCTTAAGGAAGGATACCACTCCTTGAGCAATGGTTGATACATTCACAATATTTTTCACTATGTTTCATTACATTGCTTACTTTTCTTTATATATCTCTCTCTATCTCCTATGTACCTTCTAGAGAGCCTTCTCACATTTATTATATTTAACTACCATAGTGGGCCTTTATTAATATAGTGGACCTGGTCCACCTTACATTGAATGACCACATTTTCATATATTAAATGAATTCCACTAATAATAGATAACCACATTCCCATTGGGTACCTCCCTAGGTACCCCATATTACCTCCCTAGGTATACTACAACCGGTCCAATCATCATTGATCCTTGGTAGAGGGTACATGTTCTTTAGTGTAATGTTGTTCAATGACTTATAATTGATACACATTCTCCAAGTTCCATTGTTCTTGGGAACAATTATGATGGGTGACCCACAAGGTGAGGTACTTGGTCAAATCACACCCTATTCCAAACCCTATTTCAACTGCTTCTTCACTTCATTCAATTCTAGAATAGAATATCTATACAGTCCAATATTCAAAAATGGGGAGTTTGTCAATCACTGTATTTCATGATCCACATCCCTCTTAGGTGGTATCCCTTTAGGCTCCTTGAAAGCTACTTTGTATTCATGTAGAAACTCCTCCAACTAATTTTTTTTCTCTTTAGTACACCCCTCTAGGGAAGCCTTCACTCACAATGAACCATCATCATATCAATTTTCTCTTAAGAAAAAGAAAACATATTTCTTACTAGAACTAATCAACTTCTTGGCTTGGTTGGAACTTACTAGTGAGATATTTTACTTTCCTTTATGTGTGTTGATGATGTAGGAATTCCCATCCTTTATCAGTTAGTACTGGTTATCTCTCCACATGATGATTGCATCCCTTGTATACATGTAAGGGATTCCAAACAATACTCCACATATATCAAGCAATACTACATCCAATTCCACCTCATCAATAAAATCAACATTTATAGAAAATTTAATATTACACTATTTCATTACCTCTATCTTTGTATCCTTTTTTACTCAACCCAATGGATAGGGGCTAGGATGACCGTGAACCTCCAATCAAAGATTCTTCACTAGATCTGTTGCTATGATATTATCCAGTGAACCAAAGTCAAACAAATAATCTATCTTGGTCTTCTTTACCTGAATCTTGAGGTGTAATAATTTGGTAATATCCTATCTTCTTGGTAATAAAGGATACTAATATTCAACTCCTTCTCCACAAATTTGCAAACAATATTTTCATCCACACTTGATTTGTTGAGATTATGCTTCTACTGAGTACGGGGGTGAATCAATATATGATACTTTTTACTCTATTTAACCATTCATCAATATATCATTAGCTGAGAAACAATACTTACAAATAAACTCAAACCACAATGCACAGAGTTTAATGTGGAAACCATTACATAAGAAAACCACAAAAACTTATCTTTAGAAATGTTTGTAGGCACCGATCTACTGTTACAAATATATTAGGCACCAAACTACTATTACAAGGATCATAGGCACTAACCTACTAGAGACATTAATATCCTTAGTTGAGAACCAACCTATTGAGCAACTGGGCATGTGTTCGTAAATATGGTATGTTATTTGCTTCTTATATTCTCCACTTTTCATTATGAGAACCCCACCACCTACTCCAAAAACTCATCATGTCAGGGGGGGGTCCCCTAATGTCACCCTACATAGTCTTTATGAATATATAGAATCATTCGAAAAAATAAGAGAAGAAAGATATTCCAAACTCCAAATAGAGTTAGGATCATTAGAAAAATAGAGCGAAGAAAGAGAAGTAAAACTCAAAATAGCGTTAGAGGCAATGCTTGATAAAACATTTAGACTCTTCAAAAATAGATAGAGGAGTGGTTGAAGAAAATCGCAACTTGTGACATAGGATTAAAGAGCTAGAAGAAAAACTAACCAACAATTTGGCCCTAAGTAGTCTAGAAAATAAATTGGATATCAAAGTCATAAAAGAGGAAATGAATAAGCTAATTGAATTAGATCATGAGTGTAATAAAAGATCCTTGAACCTCATAATTTTTTGTATAAAAGAACAACAAAAGGAGGATACACTAGCAATAGTAAAAGAAGAACTAAAAAATAAATCACAAATTGCAATAGCTTAACTCATAGAGGCAAAGAGGCTCGGTAAAATAATTGAACATAAATATAGGTTGATCCGTGTCAAATTAAGTTGTAATGACCATAAGTATAGAATACTTAGTGAATATAAGAGCTTAAAAGGGTTTGGAATGTTTATAAATGAAAACCTCATTCCCAAAGACCAAGTTGAATTAAGGAAGGAAGTGAAAAGGGTAAAAGAAGCCAGGAAAGAAGGAAAATGGGAAATAATTAGAAATTGAAAAGATATTGTTAGGGATAGAGACTAGAGAGATAATAATAAATAGGAATTTGGAATACTCGGGATATTTTTTTGGAACTGTCGTGGCTTTTGATGCAGGAGCATCGCTCCACGCCAGCCAGCCAGCCAGCCACATCAGCGCGCACGCATTCAAAGGTTGAAGAGAGGTGCAGTCCTTATTTAAATCTGAATTGAATGTAATTAAATGCTTAGGCTATTGACCCATGGAAGCTGTGCCTTTGTGAAGGCGTTAGATAGGTTCATCTTTAATGCTAGATCGGCTGAGATCTAGATCCAGATGCTGGACTAGACAACCATTGAATGTAATTTATTAGAGTAGGTAGACCTGGAGGGAAGCGCTCGATGAGCCCCTCAGGTAAAAGAGATTTGGATATCTCATTTTGAGTAAGGTGGTAGAGAATAGAAGATCCAGAGAGAGCTCGAGGAACACCATTGTAAAGATACAGGCATTTGCCATTATTTAATATAAACAGAGCAGTTTTTTCTGCATGAATTCTGTCTTATATGCATGTCTGTGTGTGTTCTTTGTATATGTTGTGAATGTATGTTATGTGGATGCATTCTACGGGAGTTCATTTGATTTTAGGTTGAAGGTCTTTGAGGCTTCATGCTAGGAGGGTGTGACAGAACGTTGAGGGTTCTGAGAGCTGTGCACAGAGGATGCACTTATGAACACTACGGGTTCAGACAAAGACATGCTGAGGCACAGGACTGGAATCATCAACTCAGGAAGATGACCTTTGAGGTTGTTAAACACCTCAGGAGGCAAGGTTGTGGATGAGAAACACAGTTGCAGAAAAAATATTTTAGGAGTTCTGTAAGGGCTCTGCCAAGTGGGCATTGAGCACAGGCACAAGGTGTAGTTGAAGGAACCCCATTGTGAGTTCAGACAGAAGATAGAATCTCTGAGGAGTTTTGTAGATCTCTGCCAAGTGGGCATTGAGCATTTGTACAGGAGTGCACAAAGGGATGAACTCTGCAAAGAGTTTGAAGGAATACCATAATCACTGAGGATTCTATGAGAGCTCTTCCAGGTGGGCATCGAGCGAGTGCCTAAGTGCATAGGAGAATAGAACTGCTAAACGTTCTGTGGAGAAAGGAACTGTGTTGTGAGTTCAAAGGAAACAGAATCACTAAGGATTTTGAGAAGCTCTGCCAGGTGGGCATCAAGCGAAGTGCATAGGTGCATAGAGAAGAAACAAAACTGTTGAACATTCTAGGGAGAAGATACTCTGCCAAGAGGGCATCGAGGAAGTGTGTAGGCAGGCACAGGAAAGAAGAGAACTCCTTGAGTTCTGTAAATCAAAGGAAGAATCCACTGAAGGATTTTCACTGGGTTGTTGAAAACCCAGGGAGACTCAGCTAGAGGTTTCTTGAGCGAACATAGAGCAGGAAGGCATTATATTCTCCATCTATGGGAGGAGGAAAGAATACGAAATCCCCCAAGGGGTTTGAGTGGTTGCAGAAGCTCAAAAGAGATAGCACGTTGTGTGCATGGGAAGACTCTACAAGAGCGCATATGTCAGAATCCTTTAAGGATTCGGAAGCAACAAGCTCAGGAGGAGTTAGCATTTATACGCACAGCGAGGCTCAAGGTAAAAAGGATCTCGCAGAGGGAGAAGAAGAACGGGTCAAAGTCTTTTAAATATTTAGAATTTCTTCCAAGGGAAGGTAGAAGGCACGCAGAAGCTCAAGAGGAGTAGCGTCAGCCGTTGGATCGGATGATAGAATCTGGACCACTGAAATTCTACGTCCAGGGGCGCCTTGGAGGAGCGCACATAAGAGAAGTGATCTGAGCCATCAGATCAGAAGCAGAAATCTCGTCAGCCATTGGATTGGCGGAAGCTGCAAGAGGTTTATCCGTCGGGATATTGACCATCAGGAAATCAGAGTTCTCGAGAGCAAGAGAATCGAGACATCACAAGTTGTGAAATCCCGACGAGATCTGGACCATCTGTTAGCGAGGACACATGGTGGAGATCAAGCACCATCGTCGCCATCATCATTTTGGCGCATCGGGAAATCAGCGTTCCTGTGTACAAGAGATCAGGGAAACCCCAGGTGAAAACCCTGATATAATTGGAGCCATCCATTTAGAGGGACAAGTGTCGGAGATCCGAGAGGAGTCGGAAAATTAGGAAATCGGAGTTCCCAGGGTCGAAGGAAATGGGACATCGAAAGTATCGAAATCCCGAGATTTGATCGGGGCTATCCATTTGGAAGGACGCGTGGAAATCATCTAGCGCCATCGAAAAAATCTCGATAGGGAGGCTTCATTGGTAAATCGGGATTCGGGGTTTCACGAGTCCCATGAACATTGTCATTTGGAATCGCGAAATCGCGATACGCAATTTCCTGATAAGGCATAGGAGCATGTGGGCCACCCAGAAGTCAGTGGAGGATAGGTGGAAGGTCAAAGGCTGGAAGCCGTTAGAGGACAAACGCATCGAGAATTGATAAATCGATATTCCCATGGACAAAGCATCGGGGAAATCCATAGTGGAAACCCCGACGCGGAATCTGAACCGTCCATTCGGTGGGACGCATGTCAGGAATACGGAGGGAGTCGGGGATCGACATATCATGAATCCTATGGGCGTATGCATTTCGACATTGGAAACCCTGTAGCCCCGACGGGGTAAGGTAGTGGTCACAGAGTGACGGTCATGTTGGCCAGGGCTTAGCCAGGAGGGATGAAGTGCATTGGGGATAGGAGAATTGGGGGTTCCGAGTACATGTGCATCTCGACCCTGAAAACACCGAAAACCCAATAGGAGAAACTCCGATGGGAGGATTGGCCACAGTCATGGGATTTTGTTGTATGAGTGGGAACCTAGCCGGCAGGGCTAGTGCGTGAAAAGGAGCCCATTGAAAATTGGGAGTTGGAGAGAGAAGAAACTCTCGAGCACGGGAATAACGAAACCCCGATGACCTGAAATTAAGATCAGGGGAAGAAACCACGGTTAAGTGCTGAAATCCATGAGGGATTAGGAAGGACCTATGTACTGGGTCAGGTTTTCATCAGGGATTCCATTAGGGGAATCTAAAGAGCCGCTCCGGCTCAACAAAAAGGGAAATTGAACGATCCTGTGAGCAAGAAGTCAGGTGAAGAAACCCTGCGGGGTGATAGGGTTGACCTCATCTACGTCAGGTGGTATCAGAGCTGAATTCTTGTCTGTATATTTCAGGCAAGAGAGGCAGGAGGTAAAGAACACTTTGATACACACATCAGGTGGTATCAAAGGTAATTTCTTTTCTGTATATTTCAGGCAAGAGGAGAAAAGAGGAGGCGGAAGAAGACAGAGTTGTTGAGGACTCTGTAATGATTGTTTGCAGGTAGGCAGCAATCAAGGAGACAGTCAGGAGGGCCGTAAGATGATGAAGTTGGAACACTCAGGGATGCAGAGTGATAGCAACAGGTTTTCCAGAGAGGCAGATAGGGACAGCAATATGGCTACTGAAGGCCATAGAAAGAAGAGCAAGGTAGAAAAGCTTTCCGAATGGGATAAATAAAGGACTAGAGAGCTCTATGAATTAAAAGTAGACATAGAGAAGCTGGAACTGCGGATGAGGCAGGATAAGAAAGCCAAGCAGAGATGGGTTTATGAATGGCCCATGAGGAAGGCGAAATCAAAGTGGCTAGTCAGAGAGCTGATGGTCATGAGATAGCGCAGTCTGTTGAGAAAATGGCTGATGTATGTTGAAAACCTCAAGGCCACCAAGGAGGAAGAAATGGTTTACATATGTGAACCAGAGATTGGAGACATTCTCAGTGGGGAGAATGATCAGAGATTGCTGCGGGATCTCATAGACTGCCAGAAGGGCAGTGGAAGGTTTCCAAATGGCCAGATGGGCAAGTGAACAGAGATGAGATCGGCTGATGATCTCAAGAACTACCAGGAGGGCAGAGATGTAGAAATTCCAGATTTCCATGAGGGCAATGAGTTGAGATCAGCTGAGGATCTCACGGACTGTCAGGAGGATAGCCAAGGAATTTTGCATTGCCAGCTGGGCAATGAAAGGAGATCACTGTGGGATCTCGAAGACTACTAGGAGGGAAGCAGAAGCATCGAAGACTATCAGGAGGGAAGAGATGAACATTTGAGACCATTTGAAGGTCTCATGGAGAGTTTAATTCAGTAAGGAGTGCTGTTGAAGATGGGATCGGTTGATCTCATAGTCTGTTAGGAGGGCAGCAGAGACATCCCATATTTCCAGGTGGGCAGGGATGAGCAGGTGAGACCATCAGTGGGTCTCATAAACTCAGAAGTGAGTTGGAATCAGCCAGGGGAGCTGACAGAGGAAGTGAGCTCAAAGGTGAATTTGGATCAGCAGGTGCAACTAACAGAGGAGAAGGAAGATCAGGATGATCTTCTGATGATTGGGGGAATTGGGATATTCCTACCATGTGCCCAGGAGGAGGCAGAAAATTATGTTGCAGATGAGACAACAACCGCAGGGGAATAGTCGTTTGTGACTGTCACCAGGAAATTAGAGATGACGATGACTGTCAGAAAGAAAAAAGAATTGGAGCAGGTGTTTGAGACTGCCCAAGAACAAGCAGAGGCAGGAGAAGAGAATGAGCGTTCTGAGGAACGGCTCAATGATTTTAGCCAAGAAGCTGAAAGGAAAGAAGATGTAGCATTGAAGCTAGCAGCAAAGGAAGCCGAGGAGCAGGCAGGTAAAGTTATCACTCCATGGGAGATGGAGCTAGAGATGTTGGAGGATTGGTTGAACAATCCAGGGCCAGCAACAGAACTGACCAAAGAGGAGCTGTCAGGGAAGGTGACTGAACAACAAGTCAGTCAAAGGGAGATTGCAGAGCTGAAGTCTGCAGCAGAGTGGCAACTTGAGGCCACAGATGAGGAAGATGTAGAGGATAGCATGGGAGATCATAGCGATCTTCCCAATGACCAAAAATTTTTGCAGTTGAGGAGACTGCATGAGAAAAACCAGCCATGGGAGTAGTAGGATGAGGTGATCATAGAGATCAGAGATCTGATGTTGAAGTCAGTAGACACTGCCAGCAGGGAGAAGCTGGGCAGAGAAGAGGCAGCAGCAGTAGCAGCGCAGCAGAAGCAGCAGCAGTAGCAGGATGGAGCAGATGGAAAGCTCCAAATACTTATTTGGGATCCAAGAGGATTTCCAACCCCTTAGAAGGGGAGCACATGAGCAAGAGCTCATGATTTTGCAGCTGAGGAGTCTGATGCAGGAGCATCGCTCCACGCCAGCCAACCAGCCAGCCACATCAGCACACACACATTCAAAGGTTGAAGAGAGGCGAAATCCTCATTTAAATCTAAATTGAATGTAATTAAATGCTTAGGCTGTTGAGCCATGGAATCCATGCCTTTGTGCAGGCGTTAGATAGGATTGGCTTTAATGCTAGATCGGCTGAGATCTAGATCCAGATGCTGGAGTAGACAACCATTGAATGTAATTTATTAGAGTAGGTAGACCTGGAGGGAAGTGCTCAATGAGCCCCTCAGGTAAAAGAGATTTGGATATCTCATTTTGAGTAAGGTGGTAGAGAAGAGAAGAGCCAGAGAGAGATCGAGGAACACCATTGTAAAGATACAGGCATTTTCCATTGTTTAATATAAACAGAGAAGTTTTTTCTGCATGAATTCTGTCTTATATGCATGTCTGTGTGTGTTCTTTGTATATGCTGTGAATGTATATTATGTGGATTCATTCTGCAGGAGTTTGTTTGATTTCAGATTGAAGGTCTTTGAGGCTTCACGCCAGGAGGGTGTGACAGAACCCTAAGGGTTCTGAGAGCCGTGCACAGAGGATACACTTCTTAGCACTGCAGGTTTAGACAAATATGTGCTGAGGCATAGGACTGGAATCATCAACTCAGGAAGAAGACCTTTGAGGTTGTTGAACACCTCAAGAGGCAAGGTTGTGGCTGAGAAACACAGTTGCAGACAGAATCTCTTAGGAGTTCTGTAAGGGCTCTGCCAAGTGGGCATTGAGCACAGGCACAAGGTGCAGTTGAAGGAACCCCATTGTGAGTTCAGACAGAAGACAGGATCTCTGAGGAGTTCTGTAGAGCTCTGCCAAGTGGGCATTGAGTGTGTGTACAGAAGTGCACAAAGGGATGAACTCTGCAGAGAGTTTGAAGGAAGAATAGAATCACTAAGGATTCTGTGAGAGCTCTGTCAGGTGGGCATCGAGCGAGTGCCTAAGTGAACAGGAGAATAGAACTGCTAAACGTTCTGTGGGGAAAGGAACTCTACTGTGAGTTCAAAGGAAATAGAGTCACTGAGGATTTTGAGAAGCTCTGCCAGGTGGGCATCGAGCAAAGTGCATAGGTGCACAGAGAAGGAACAGAACTATTGAATGTTCTGTGGAGAAGATACTCTGCCAGGAGGGATTCGAGGAAGTGTGCAGGCAGGCACAGAAAGGAAGAGAACTCCCTGAGTTCTGTAAATCAAAGGAAGAATCCACTAAAGGATTTTCACTGGGTTGCTAAACACCCAGGGAGACTCAGCTAGAGGTTGCTTGAGCGAACACAGAGCAGGAAGGAATTATATTCTCCATCTGTGGAAGGAGGAAAGAAGACAAAATCCTCCAAGGGGTCTGAGTGGCTGCAGAAGCTCAGAAGAGATAGCATGCTGTGTGCATGGGAAGACTCTACAAGAGCGCAGACATCAAAATCCCTTAATGATTAGGAAGAAACAATCTCAAGAGGAGTTAGCGTTTATACGCGTAGCGAGGCTCAAGGTAAAAAGGATCTTGCAGAGCGAGAAGAAGCATAGGCTGAAGTCTTTTAAATCTTTGGAATTTCTTCCAAGGGAAGGTAGAAGGCACGCAGAATCTCAGAAGGAGAAGCGTCAGTCGTTGGATCGACTGATAGAATCTGGACCATTGAAATTCTACGTCCAGGGGTGCCTTGGAGGAGCGTGCATAGAAGAAGTGATACGAGCCATCAGATTAGAAGAATAAATCCCATCAGTCATCGGATTGGCGGAATCTGCATGAGGTTTAGCCGTCGGGATATTGACCATCGGGAAATCAGATTTCTCGAGAGCAAGAGAATCGAGACAGCGCAAGTTGCGAAATCCCAGCGAGATCTGGACCGTCTATTATCGAGGACACATGGCGGAGATCAAGTGCCATCGGTGTTTTTCCACATCGAGAAATCGACATTCCCGTGTACAAGAGATCGAGGAAACCCCAGGTGAAAACCCCGATATAATCAGAGCTGTCCATTTAGAGGGACAGGTGTCGGAGATCCGAGAGGAGTCGAAAAATCGAGAAATTGGAGTTCCCAGGGTCGAAGGAAATGGGACATCGAAAGTCTCAAAATATTGAGAGTTTATCGGGACCGTCCATTTGGAAGGACGCGTGGCAATCATCTAGTGCCACCGGAAAAATATCGATAGGGAGGCTTCATCGGTAAATCAGGATTCAGGGTTTCACGAGTCCCGTGAACATTGTCAGTTGGAATCGTGAAATCGCGATACGCAATTTCCCGATAAGGCATAGGAGCATGTGGGCCACCTAGAAGTCAGTGGAGGACAGGTGGCAGGTCAAAGGCCGGAAGCCGTTGGAGGACCAGTGCATTGAGAATCGACAAATTGGTATTCCCGTGGACAAAGGATCGCGGAAATCCATAGTGGAAACCCCGACGCGGAATCTGAACCGTCCATTCGGTGGGATGCGTGTCAGGAATACGGAGGGAGTCGGGGATCAGCATATCGCGAATCCCATGGGCATATGCATTTCAACATTGGAAACCCCGTAGCCCCGACGGGGTAAGGTAGTGGTCATGAAGTGATGGTCACGTTGGCTAGGAGGGCTGAAGCGCATCGGGGATTGGAGAATCGAGGGTTTCGAGTACATGTGCATCTTGACCCTGAAAACGTCGAAAACCTGATAGGAGAAACCCCGATGGGAGGATTGGCCACAGTCATGGGATTTGGTTGTATGAGTGGGAACCTAGTCGGCAGGGCTAGTGCGTGAAAAGGAGCCCATCAAAAATCGGGAGTTGGAGAGAGAAGAAACTCTCAAGCACGGGAATAGCGAAACCCCGATGACCTGAAATTAAGATCAGGGGAAGAAACCACGGTTAAGTGCTGAAATCCATGAGGGATTAGGAAGGACCTATGGACTGGGTCAGTTTTTCATCAAGGATTCCATTAGGGGAATCTAAAGAGCCGCTCTGGCTCAGCAGAAAGGGAAATTGAACGATCCTGTGAGCAGGAGGTCAAGTGAAGAAACCCTGTGGGGTGATAGGGTTGACCTCATCTGCATCAGCATTCCATGGTGCAAAGGTCCTATGATAAGTTGGACCTCAAGTGATATTGATATTGTTTGTCTAGTTGAAACATGGTAGAATAAAGAGTATAAGGTTCCTAAAGTAGAAGGATTTGTCTTGTGGTCGGCATGGAAACAAATGTCCTACCTTAGAGGGATAGGAGGCATAACCTGTTATATTAGAAAGAGAATTTCTACTCACACTCAACTTCATAAAATTTTCTCTATCAATTAGTACATTTGGATATAAATTTCATACATCAATGCTAAGAATATGTATATAGCCAATTTCTATTTTGCGCCTACTAATTCTATTTTTTATAAGAAAAAAATCTAGATAGAAATTTTCCCTATAATAACTTATAACAAGATATTCATAGTTTGAGAAATGAATATAATAGCCTCCTACTAGGATACTTCAATGTTAGGACTGCAACTAACCAATCTATTCTTTTAAGAAATGATTCTCACCATAATCCTTTATGGCTATATGAGGACCCTATTTTAGCTAATATATACAAAAGAAGATCTGATGGCATGGCTGAGAATTTGTTTGGTACTGAGCTAGTCAAGATCTGCAACTCTCAAGACCTAATAATTTGCAATGGAGTAATGAAGTGGCGTAACTCTAACTAGATGAATTACATTCATGGACTGGGTAGTAGTGTCATGGATTATGTGATATTTGATATCCCATTTCCAACCAAATATTAGCTTTATACCTTTCAAATTACCATGAATCCGACTCTAATCATAGACCTTTAACCCTAACTCTAAAATTTTCCATGCACATGAACTCCATTGAAGTAATTTCTAATATTCAAAGGCACAAACTGTTTGAAGAAAGTAAACTTTATATTTTCTTAAATTATTTAAATAAGGAATTACATCTCCTAAATTATAAGGACAACATTGAAGACCTCTATCATAATTTTACAACTACCCTTTCCACTTATATTAATAAGTTCTCTTTCGAGGTGTCTTGTAAAAAGAATAATAGAACAACCAACCCTTGGTTTGATAAAGAATGTGAAATTGCTAGGAAATCCATTATGGATGCTTCTAATGAGTCCTTAAAATTTGATAATATTAATATGTACAAATCCTTAATTAAAAGGAAAAAAAAAGGTATTGGATCAATAAAATGAAAGAGCATCTTTCAAAACTATCTAATCTTGATCCTAAGAAGTTCTGGAGAAAAATTCTAATACACAATACCAAAGAAAATAATATGATTTCCTTAAGGGACTGGAATTCCTACCTTAAAATTCTTTACAAGTTCCCTAATTTCATGGATACCATTCATATTGTCCATATAGAGGATGAATTTTTTTATTTGGATGACATAGATTTTACGGTTAAGCGACTTGCAAAAGGGAAGGGTAAGGACATTCAAGGTTACTGTTGTTGGGAAATAATACCCTACGGACTAACAAGCTAGGGCTGAACTTGCATGCAGATAATGACCCTAAAGAAATCACTTTTAACCTATCACCCCAAACTCAAAACCCTTTTTTCACATGCAAACATGGAAAGAACCTACTAACCTTTTTACTGATGTTTGGTGTAGATCCTCCGTTGCACTTTGTCTGCTTGTTTGTGCTGCTCCTTCCAAAGACAATCCTACAATCAAGACAAAACACTACGCATGCATGCTATTTTTCTACTTGAGGGTTAGAGATTAAGCATAAATTGAATAAAACATATATAAGTCATGCATTGGGACAGGAAACGTATTCTTTTATTAATCTCAAGATGAATCAACTTACAATAATGATAGAGATCAGCCACCGCTCCTCGATCCTGATCCTGGGCTCCTCCTCTTCTTTGTCCTCCAACTGATTTGCTTAAATTCTTCTTAGGCTTGAGGAAAGGCTAAAGTGTTGGGACAAATGGATTCGACAATTGGGCAGAGTTTCTTTGCTATCTTTTTCCTTTTCCAAATAGTACCCCTACCCTTTCTTTTATAGGCTATAAGGAGCTAGGGTTTTGGACAAACTCTCGGCCATGCATGGACGAGAGTTCCAATTAACTGACCCATAGCTTTTTGTCCCATCGAAAAATTTCCTATTTTTCGTGATTCTGAAGGTAAACGCGGGCTATAGTGGGCTTGCTAGTGTTTTCTTTTAGATACAGATGGGTTGTAGTGGGCCTGCTAACGTTTACACGTGGGCTGTAGTGGGCCTACTAGTGTTTACTTTTAAAAATGGAGTTTTTAGAAGAGTTGTTCAGTAGTTTTTTGGCAAAGAAGGGATATGAGTTGGCCTGATGCCAGGTAAGCATGTCTGGTGCAATTTAGGGTTATAACAGATGCCCCCTAATGTGTGAGGTCAGAAGAGCTCTGATGACCGAAATATATTACCAATGTTTTACCAATCTGTACTGATATGCTGAATGAGTGAGCCCAAGAATCAGGAACCAGGAGGTGCCATCTGCAAAATAACAAATGTCTCACCGAGGTGGGCATACCCATACTCAGGATAAAATAGAACCATGGCTACCAATTAGATACACTATAGATCCATGTCAAATAACTATAAAGAGTAGCCGCGAACAATACACAGTGGAGCTACATCTCGAAATCAGAAAGATATACATATAAAGTATCCATCTCCCAGAAGCTGAGTCAGCCTGATGGCTGAACTTCAGAGCTCAAGAAACAACTTCAAAATCTTCTAAACTCTGGTAGGAGTGTAATATGAGTAGATGACTGCACTACCCAGAGGTCTTCGATGGCTCGTCGGTTATGGATTTGATAATCGTGATGATCGAACTGAAGGCTTCAGTGATTTCGAACAAGGACTTGATTGGACGTTCAGGATGGCCGGGTATGCGGACAAGAGACATAATGTAGAGGGTCCGACTCAGGCTTAATGAAAAAACTTCCCTTGGACAATAGCATGACAAGTGATAAGACTCGGGCAACATATCTGTTAATCATAAGTCTACGAAGCAGGAGGCAATGCAAACTCTCCATATGTTTGGAAGAGTAACCAAACGGTGGAGGACACAACTCTATATAATGAGCAAAGCTTCCTAAGGTCGTACTACATCCCATAGTCTGATGAATCAAACGGACAGATGTGCTTTATCCAAGGGCGACTCATTATGTTGCCAATAAATAAAATACTTTTCCCATCCTCTTTTTGGGGTATATTTGTTTTTTTTTGTTCTTTTTGATAGTTTTTGAAAAAGAATAAAGGAATATTACGTTACAATGGAGGAACGAGTACTGCAAACATACAAGATCAAGGCACAAGGACAAGACTGATGTTCTGGGAAATGATACTCGGAAAAAATCCTCCGATGGCCAAAGGTGTTAAGACGCAGAAGCAAACTGTTACAAGGCTGATGGGTAAGGTATGCAAATGCGGTTGATAGAACACACAATGGTAACGTCCTTCAATGTAAGTTTAACGAGCCCAGAGAAGGCAAGCTTAGTGGTTTTTCATATTTAGAGAGTCTGAAAAAGCATAAAAGGAAACTCCATTGGGGTACCTTTTTCGACAATAGTCTAGTTAGTTCGAAAAAGGGATAAACTAGCCCCGATTAGACATCATTTCAAAAAAAATTTAACGAGTGTGACAAGGACAAGATCACTCGGCGATTTTTTCACTTTTAAGGAGTCTGAAAAAAGCTTAACTATGGACTCCGTCAAGAATGTTCTTCTGGACCATTTTAATGAGTGTGAAAGAATAAGGTCACTAGGTGATCTTTTCAATTTTAGGGAGTATGAAAAGAGTGTTAACTATGGACTCCGGAGGGTTTTCTTTTTCGTAAATTTAGTCCCTCAGGCCCAAAAAAGGAATAAAATTATACCTGAGGATACTCTTCTAAAGAATGGGAATTCAATAGAGTATTCCTTTGTTCGTACAGTTGACCGTCCGGACCGAAAAAGGGGTAAACTACCGCCGGACAGATGTGACTTCAAATTTCAGTTTAACGAGCATGAAAGGCCACAAGATCGCTCGGCAATCTTTTCATGTTTAGAGGGTCTGAAAAGGGCTTAAAAGGAGACCCGTTTAAGGAACGTTCTTCTGGACCAGTTTAACGAGTGTGAAGAAACAAGGTCACTCAACAATCTTTTCATCTTTAAGGAGTCTGAAAAGGGCTTAAAGAAGACTCCACAATGGTTACTTTTCTCAGTTAATCTGGATGAGATCAAAAATCATAAATGAAGTCTCACCGGATGTTGCTTTTGGATCTCAAAGCGAGCTTGAAAAACAACAAAGTTAGCTCATGATAGACTCTTTGTGGGTCAATGCCTAGAATTTCCTCATAATACCAGGCAAAAACGTCGCGGAATTCTTTGAAAAGATCTATGTAAATATGAATCTCTTCGGGGGAGCAATCTGCTCCGATGAAGACATTCTCTACGACGCTAGGGTTTCGGGAGATGTTGATAGGTATAGTGGCATTTATAGTCGCCATATTTCCCTCAGCATAAATTTCCTATGTAGCTAAGAGGTTAATGGGACATGGCTGATCTCCCGTCATGGTGATAGTGAATTCTCCTGCCTCGATTCGGCTTAACTCTGGGAGGAAATATGATCTTTGATGAAGATCTTCCCAAGGTTTTTCCAGACTAATCATTGCTTCAATTACTGCTTCGTCCGAAGGCAAGACAAAATCTAACGAATCAGTGTTGGCAAGAGAACCCTGAGCCCAGATAGGCTCTAGAGGTGGATCCAACTCTTGTGCGGGAGTCGAATTAGGAGTAGCTAAAGCTTGCTGGGATAAAGAGTACGCTACTTCAGTGGTCGACAAGTGCATGGACATGCCGGAGTTCCCTGTCTCATCCATCATTGCGGATGGGGAAGGAAGGATCCACGGATCCTGAAAGTAAGTCGTGCGGAATGACGAAACGTGAAAAATCTCAGCCTTGTGGTGAGTCGATATAAACTTGACATCGCCATGAGGAGGTGGGTAATCAAAAGTCCCCATCAAATATGGGTACAAACCAACTCCTACATTAACGACAACGGCTTGAGGATTATCAATCATGGGAACCGTGGATGCCCCCAAAGCTGGGTCAGGCCTAGAGAAGGAAAATTGATCTATGGTCACTATCCGGCCTTCGTGTGGGAACAAAAAGACTCAAAAAACTGTAGCAACCACTGCTTGCATAGCATAAGTCCAACTATGACCTAACAAGAGATTATAGTTGAGGGGGGCATCGACTACCTCTACTTCAACGCACACGATCTTTCCTCCCAACTGCACAGGGAAAGAAGGAATGATGCCATGCGGTCAGAAAGAATGACCATCAAACGTAGTGAGGAGAGTGGGTGATGGAGAAAAATCGGGTTGACCAATGGCTTTCCAGCATGCTAACGACATAACGCAAGTCAAAGCGCCCTCATCCACCACCGTGCGGAAAATATTCCGTGTAAAAGTTTTCGTGGGATGAGCCACTACTATCTAAAATGCGACATGGTAAGGCAAACGAGGTTTCAAGTCAGTCATATCTAACATGATGGTACCCGGGTTACAAGTCTCAGTAGAGCCTAAAGCCGTCAACAAGGCTTTCCGTTGAGCAGGGAAACTTTGGAGGACCTCCAAAGTGAACATAGCACAAGGGGTTTGGGATAAATCTTCCACCACAGAGTAATTCTGGGTGGCGCTTGCGTTTGGATTGCGAGAATATTTCTTAAATTCACCCTTTGGAATGTGTGTCATTGTTTCACCCAACATCTTCTTGATCTGTAGAGGAAGAGATGGGATCTCGGCTTCTTTTCCCTTCTCAGAGGCGCTTGGTTTACTATAGTCGTGTGCTCTAGTCGTTATTAAAGCATCACCCCTAACCATGTATATGTTCATGGATGAGGAATTTTTAGGAGGAGGGAAGGTTTCTGAACTTCCCCCTTCAGCACTTGCAGAGGCTTGAGTTAAATTTTGCCCATGCTGAAAGGGATTAGTCAACACAGCTTGTTGTTGCTGTGTGACAAACTTCTGGGCCTTTGCAAGCCGAGGACATAGATGGGTTGGGTGGTATTCTGCACACAAGTTGCATGGATACCTCACCTTATGATTTTCCGTTGTGCCCTCGCCAGCATTATCAGTGGGTTTTTTCTCCCCCTTACCCTTATTTCGCTGTTTTTTCTTCCCTTCAGGCTGTTGGTTGGCCTTTGGGTTAGTCGTCTGCACGGAGTGTACTTTCGACGTTTGGGTAGGAGGAGAAGCCAAAGAAGTAGTCTGGTTGGCCACTAAGTGTTGGATAGATAACTATTGCAATTGTTTTGTCAATTGCTCAGTGGGCTTGGTTTGTGCGGAACCAACAATACCATCGGCATGTGGTCGAGCTCTCTATCTAGTTTTATCTAGTATTGATTGTGGCGCATCCGGTAGGATGTTGTATAATAAACCAAACTGAGAATAGATAATCTCAAACTGTTGAGCCCTCATGATGGCATCTTCTTGAGAGAAAACCCTAGAAGTTGCGACGTCTTTGGACAATTGTGGGACTAAAGACTTAAGGAGCCACTCTAGAAGGAATGCTGGTGGAACTGGTACTTTGATTAGACTCTTTCAGTGTCTCCATTCTCGGATATGATCAGAGATGTGGTCTGCTATCGTCTATTCGAAATTGGCTAGCAACTCTGTGGCGGCATCGTATCTCATAGGTAACTGGAAATGGTTAAGGAAGACCATCGCCAGTTCGCCAAAAGAAGAATATCATGAATGATCAAGCTCGATGTACCATTTCGCGGCACTCCCAATAAGCGTGTATTGAAACAATCGCAACTGGATGGAGTCATATTTCAATGAGTTAGATGAACACCAAAGATGGAAAGTAGTCACATGATCACCTGGATCTTCATTAGGCTTGGCCTTGCACTTTGGAATGTTTGAAGGCAACTTCGTTGGCATAGGAGGCCAACGCAGATCGTGACAAATAGGATCATTTAACAACCGTGTCAAATATGGCAAGTGTAACATCGCCAAGAATGGTAGCTTAGGTTGTTGCTGATAGCCTGGGAAAAAGGGTCCTGGAGTTTGACTGGCACCAGGTTGCCAGGAAAAGTTTGGCTGCTAGCCTGGATTCTGGTAGAAACCATGGCCCTGACTAGTGTAAGGATTTTTCATCTGCAGAGACATCATTGGCTGATTCCCCATGAAGGACATAGGATGTTGTTCATTCATCGTGTTTGACAGACTTTGGGAAGGATTACCCCATGTCGGTCTTGACGGGAGAGGCATAGAAGTCTGTCTAGGGTTCCATTGATTGTGGAAAGAATTACCCCAGAACGACATTCCAGAGGAAGGAATGGATCCTTGTCTTGAGTTCCAAGGTCCTGGTATATGTGCCCCGGGCGCAGGAATAGTACCCTGCGCCAGAGTAGACTGTCTAAAAGTGGGTGTGCCCCCAGATGGGAAAGAAGTGGATGTGAAAGTGTTGTTACCAAACGTCCCATTCCAAAAAAATGGTGATGAACCTACCGACAGAGTTTGCGCAGGTGTTCCTTGACTCCCGGCTCCAAATGAACTCGTGTGTGCAGGCTACCCGGCGGACTACTGATGCAGACCACCCAGCGAAGGGGATGAAGGAGGGATATGACCTCCAGCATAAGGAAAAGCATTAAAAGGGATATGAATGCCCCCAAGTTGACCTTGTAGAGGAGAATTAGAGCTCCCTGCCCCCAGACCCAAAGTCTGTAAAGTGGAGTAAGTGATTGCAGGACTTGTACCCGAACTAGGCATACCGTATGAAAACGGAGGGCCTGTCGCACTAGGTGTGAAGGGAGGTGCGGCCACCGCGATATATGGGGATGGTCCACTGTGCGACGTAGTTGCGGTCGAGACCATGGTGGCCTGGACTGACGGCGGCAAGTTGGGAGATGATTCTCCTGTGGTAGCCACGGTGATGGGAATGGAAGAATTCCCAGAGGAAGTAACAGCGTTTGTTGCCATAGTTGTGTGAGGCACTGACAGGCGTTCATAAAATTGAATTGGCACAATAACGTGTGGTCAAGTATCAGTGGTTGAGGTTTCAAACGTACCAATATTGGCGGTCGATTCCTTCGGGAGTTGTTCGGGTTCAATGGTTTGTAACCTAGTTGCTTCGAAAGACCCTTGTTGGTCTAGCCTTCGCCTCAATGGTGGCAGGGGTGGCTGCAGTATAATCGGTGGTAGGCCTAGAAGCCTTCATGACCAGTGGAGCTCTGAATCCTCCACTGTGTGAGAAGATCCAAGACACGCTAAGGTATTCTACACATGCAAATAGTAACACACACTAAAAAGAAGCAAATGAAAAAGAGAATTTTTTTTTTTATTTCAGTGCTAAATGAAGCAACAAAGGGAAAATGCCGACAAACAAAAAACCAAGAAAACAAGATAAAATTCTGGCTTAAAGCGCAGATCACAAAGAACCAGAGAAAAGACGCACAATGGCAATCAAGAAAGCACCGACTCTTACGCTTGTCTAAAAACCATAAAACAATTTTTTTTTTTCTTTTTTAATCTTTTCTATCAACAATCAACTAATAAAACATAGGCTAAGGGTGAGAGGCCCTAACCTACTGACTTTGCAGCCCTAGACTCAAACCCCTGATAGGAACACTTCTCACCACAGGAGGGGATGACTGCCCCACCCAGGCTGAAAAGAAACCAGTCAAGCCCACGACTGTCACTAAAACAATACGCGTGAAAACGCGTGCTGAGCTATAACAGCGTGCGCGTACCCACGGGAAAAACTTGCATAGGCCGTGGGTCTGTATAAATGCTAAGACAAAACAAAACACAGGCAGCCCAGACCTGAAAAGGCCTATGGTATTGACAACCTAGGTCTCTTAAAGTCTTGGATGCTTCTTCTTAACAGAAAAAAAAAATAATTGCAAAAATAACAAATGCAATAAAGCAAATTGAGACAGGACAATGAACCAGCAAGACTCAGACAAGATCCAGAAAGCCCCCTGAGAATGTAAAATTATGACAGGGAAGAGGAGACTGCCTCTTAAGCTCTCTGAGTCCTACACGCTATTGAAACCTCTACAACAAGCATTCAAACGCGGGCTGTAGAAGGTTAGGGCGTGGGTTACATGCATGCAGGCCTTCTGCAGGCCGCGTGTACCTCTGTGTGTCCCAATAATAAATGTCAAGCAACAGTCAAGGAAAAACTGGTATTAAGAACCAGTTTCCCTGCTAGCTTTGACCTAACAAAAAAAAACAAACAAAGAAAGAGAAAATCTATTCCTGTAAACTACCTAAAAACCTCTACCAAATCCGGAAACCCTAAGAGTATCTCTCCCCAGTGGAGTCGCAAATTCTGTTGTTGGGAAATAATACCCTACGGACTAACAAGCTAGGGATGAACTTGCATGCAAATAATGACCCTAAAGAAATCACTTTTAACCTATCACCCCAAACTCAAAACCCTTTTTTCACATGCAAACATGGAAAGAACCTACTGACCTTTTTACTGATGTTTGGTGTAGATCCTTCGTTGTGCTTTGTCCTCTTGTTTACGCTGCTCCGTCTAAAGACAATCTTGCAATCAAGACAAAACACTACGCATGCATGCTATTTTTCTTCTTGAGGGTTAGAGATTAAGCATAAATCAAATAAAACATATATAAGTCATGCATTGGGATGGGAAAAATATTCTTTTATTAATCTCAAGATGAATCAACTTACAATAATGATAGAGATCGGCCACCACTCCTCGATCTTGATACTGGGCTCCTCCTCTTCTTTGTCCTCCAACTCCTTTGCTTAAATTCTTCTTAGGCTTGAGGAAAGGCTAAAGTGTTGGGAAAAATGGATTCGGCAATTGGGCAGAGTTTCTTTGCTATCTTTTTCCTTTTCCAAATAGTAACCCTACCCCTTCTTTTATAGGCTAGAAGGAGCTAGGGTTTTAGACGAACTCTCGGCCATGCATGGCCGAGAGTTCCAGTTAACTGACCCATAGCTTTTTTTCCCATCGACAAATTTCCTATTTTTCGTGATTCTGAAGGTAAATGCGGGCTGTAGTGGGCCTACTAGCGTTTTCTTTTAGATACGCGCAGGCTGTAGTGGGCCTGCTAGCATTTACACGTGGGCTGTAGTGGGCCTGCTAGCGTTTACTTTTAAAAATGGAGTTTTTAGAAGAGTTGTTCAGAAACTTTTTGGCAAAGAAGGCATATGATTTGGCCTGATGTCAGGTAAGCATGTGTGGTGCAATTTAGGGTTATAACATTTACCAAGCCGAAATTATTAAAATCGGAGTGCCTATCCTCATCTCTCACTTGCACAAGCTCTTCAATTTAGCAGTTAAGTAGGGATTCCCTAAACCCTAGATGAAAATCCTCATTGTTCCTATTTTTAAAATTTGGAATAGAAACATTGTTGATTATTTGGGTTTGTTTTCATTGATGTCAACCCTTGAATAAATTTCGATAGCGAACTTCGGTAGCAGTGTTTGGAAGCCAACATAGCAGCGCAGAAGGAAGAAGAAGAAATGAGAGAAAAGATATTGACATGTCATATTAAGGAAAGAACTAACGATGTAAACCAACTTGAGGAAGAGTTTGGTTAAGAAAAGAAAGGACTTGAAGAAGAAATTATCACATTAAAAATCCATCTTGAAGAAGAAAAAAGAATAGAAGAAGTCATGAAGTCTCAAATAATGAATAAAGAAGAAGAAGTTGAGAAGCTTGAAAAAGAAGTTGTCACATTGAGAAGTAAAATCATCAAGCTCAACAAGAACGTTGAAGAGACAAAAACATCCACATTAGTTATAGAGAATGAAGAGAATAACTCTAGGTTGTGCTATCCCTCGACCAAGTTTTGAGAGAACATTGGTCTTGCTTAACCATTTTTGGGACTTCGATAGGCTGGTCAAAGATTAAGCACCTAGGTGAAGCAAAGATTGCATGATCTCACTTGTTTCGAAGGAGTTTTGGGATTTTAGGGTTTATGTAACGGGTAAGGGATGCCATCCCATGATTTTTATCCATGTTTAGGCCCTTTTGTAAATGTATAAATAGAAAGCTAATCAATGTAAGAAATAACTAGAATCGACTTAGTGGAGATCTAGTAGGTTATGTTCAAAGTCCAAGTTGGCTTCGTGCAAGAATATGTAAACATTGCCAAGTGCGGAGAACAGTTGCAGGATTTTGTGCATACTGTGTGTTGAGACTTGCAGGGTCAAGTGCAAGTTATTGTAAGAGGACCTGTGCAGATAGACTTTGTAAGGTGTTGTGCCTTGACATGATTTTGAGGAAGGTAGATCTAGTGCATTATGCACATATCACCTGTCCAGTGCGAAGTTGGCTCTTTGGATTTTTGCATGTAAGAGGATTGAAGGAGACTAATAAAGAAGAATAATATTGGTGGATGTATCCCCACAATGGGGTGAACCATGAATATCCTATGTTGATGTGCTTTGTGCAATGTTGTTTATGTTGTTTATATGTTTATCTACTTAGGGCACTGATCTTTATATATGTTAGCCAAATGTATGGATGCTTAGGGATCTATTGATGGTAAATCAATGCTAGATATGAGTTAATTTTATGTGCTAAGTGATTGGAAGAGTTTGATATGATCATTACTACGTTGTTCTGTATTTAGGGTTTAATTTCTGATGTGAATGGGATTCATGAACTAATGTATATTGATTAGCTAAATTTGTCTGTCAAGTGTTCAAATCATAGATTTGTGTCCCAGCTAGGTTGTAGACACCTGAGTCTTACAACCCCCCCTGCCTCTACCTTGGATGATACTTCATCTACTTCGCAGGTGTTACCAAAATGACCAGTGGTTAGGGTTTTGTTGGTGCACTATTGAAGCTTTGAACCTTGGGTTTGCCCCTGTGCCAAAAAATGGTTCTGTTGCTGGGAACTAAAACTGTGATTGTTGGGAACTGAAGAAAAGAGAAATCTATGTGTGTAGATCTGTTGTTGTAGTGCGCAGTATTCTAATTGTTGGGATAGGGGAACACCCAGAGTTCAACGCTCAATAGCGCACCAACAAAACCCTAACTATTGACCCTTTCGGCAACACCTGTGAAGTAGATGAAGTCTCACCCAAGCTAGAGGGAGGGGGGTTGCCGAACTCAAGTGTCTACAAAATAGATGGGACACAGATCTATGATCACAGTATTTAACAAAGAACTTATCCAATAAAATTCATTAGTCTTTAACCCTTATTCACATTGCAGATTAAACCCTAAATACAGAGTGACGCTGTAATAAACAGATCAAACACATCTAAGCACTTAGCATAAGTTCATATCTAACATTCATTTACATCATAAGAACTAAGCATTCATAGATCTGTCTCCCATACATAAATAATAGTGCACTACGAAAATGGATACATAAACACCATGAACTATATTGCACAAATCACATCAACACATGATATACATGATTCACCCTAGTGTGAGGCTACGTCCACCAATTCTTCTTCTTATTTATTAGCTTCTTCCAATCTTCTTACATGCATAGAGCCATAGATCCAACTCTGCAAAGGACAAGAGATCTGTGTGCACCTCACCATATCCTCCTTCCCCAAGTTATGTTAAATCACAAAGCCTTACACAGTCTGTGCACAAAGAACCTACAAAATGCTATCACTTAGCTCTACAAGCCTTAACACATTCATGCACTAATCCAACTAGCCATGCACTAAGCTATATATCACTACTCCTTACATCACCTAGCTACTTATTTATACATTACAAAAAGGGGCCTAAACATGGGAAAACCCATGGGATGACATCCCGTACCCATTACATAAACCCCAAAATGCACAAAAGGCCCAGAAAACAGGCGAGATCCCACGATATCCGCTTCACCTTGGTGCTCCGTCTTCGACCAGCCTATCGAAGTACCAAAAATGGTCAAACATGACTAGTGTTTCCGCAAAACCTGGTCAAGGGCCAAGAAGCCCCCAGAGCTCACCTATGACTCATCCCAAGTCACTCTGATCTAGGTAGCTCTTCTTCGAAGGCCTCGATATTAGCACAAGCTACCTTGACTTGTTTCTTTTCCAAAGCCTCCTGCTCAGTGAACTACTGGATTAATTTCTCGGTGACAGGCCCTTCCAGGCGTTGTTCTACTATTGTGACCACCTGTTCTAGATGTGCGAATTTTCCCTCGATCTCTTCAAAAAGTGTGCAAGCTTCATCCTTCACCATATTGAGTCACTATGTCAGCTCCATAACTTTACTCTAGATGGCAGTGACTTATTGTTGAACTCTGTGCTGATCCTACGACCTCTTCATATTATCAATGGTTGTGATCTGTTTCAGATGCACTTGCATAGTCGATTCTTGTTGCTTCGCCTCCTGGAACTGTGCCTCCAATCTCCTCACCTCTGAGTCTTCTGCAAAATGCTCATAGGTCTGTACACTTCTGTCACTGGGTTTCTTTCATTCTGAGGCCAATGCCCTGATTATTTCTATTGTTCTCCTGGAAGTTTCTTCCCTTTGATCTCGTACTTCTTGAGGAGTGATAGCCACTTCTTGAAGTTTTATCTCTACTACTCTTGTTTGGAGTTGTTGAATAGCCTCAATGAGCTTCCCCACTTCACTCTCGTATATCTCTTCTTCCATTTGTGCCAAGCCCAATATAGAGAGAAGTGCTCTAGTCACTGCCTCTCTGACCACTGTCTCCTATGCAAGTAGTTGGTCATTCCCTTTCTGAATTTTCTCCTTGTCTTCATCGTGCTTCGCCCGAAGGTCATCTTTCTTTTGCTGTGCAACCCAAAGTTTCTCTAAGGCATCCTATTTTTCTTGCCTCAAGGCCTTTGTGTCCTGCTCCTTTTATTCCTATACTCAACAAAGTCGAGTCTTTGTTACATCTGATATCCTTCGCATTTGGGTGGGCTCGACCCTAATTCTATATTTTTTGCTGAGGATGGTGCAATATACATTGTGCGGCTTGACTGGATATCTTTTTGTATCTCCTTTAGCTCCACCTCTATTCTATCATACATCATCTCCCACTTTGCTTCATGTCACTATAAGAGATCCTCCAAAGCCTCTTCTACAGCTAGGATGATGAGGTCAACATCATCCACTATGAGCACGTTCTCTGACTAAGGTTTATTGGCTTGGGTCTTCTTTCACGTTGAGGGTTTTATGCTTGTCGAAGTGGGGGATCTCATGACATTCAAGATTTTTGATCTTTCAATCTCCTTGATCCATCATGGCTGGGGAACTACCTTGGGATTCCTCCCAGTTGTCTTCGTCAGGTAGATATGCGATGCGAGCATTACATAATTCTTTCTTTAGCCAATGTTGAAATCATTTATCTTGATATATGGGATCATTCCCAGCTGTGGTCCTACTGTGCGTATCCCTTTTGGGAGGTACACAGTGATGATTTCATACTCGAAATCCCTTGAGACACTATCACAACTAACCGTGCCAGCCAAGGGAGGGATGTATTCGGGAAAGGCCGACGAGATCTTCTTTTCATTCACCATATCGTCATGGTACTTTCTTATCTTTTCCATCGCGGTTCGAGATGGGCCAGATCGACGTCCAGTCGAGGAGAATGCTTGGAATCCTCCCATTGATGAGGCATTTACTCCTGCGGACATAACTTTCTTAGCCATAAGGTCTATTAGGATCTCCTCTACAAACTTCTCTACTACACTGCGTTCGCCCAACATACACACTCATGGTCAAATCACTCGGGTAAGAGAATAGATACTCAAGGTAATCAAATCAACGGTGATGTCTAGACAAAATAGCACAATAGAAAATCACTTCTCTATTACCTCAAATATCTTAGTTTTCAAAAGTGGTCCCGGTGCATCATTCGAAAGAATAAATAAACAACATTGTAACAGATTCCTCCAACGGGTCGAAATGCCTTAATCCATCCGTTATGGTGTAGTCTCAATGGTCCCATGGTGATCTTTCTGGAATTAATTGTAGTTATAGCCATTATGAAGCGTCGTTCTAATGGTTGGGATGCCTCCAACGATCATATAGCTTCGTCATGGCGAAGCTCCATTATGTGTTTTTCTCCTATTCCGATGAGGTTCAAATTCTGCAAGCCTTCCTCCTGCGAAGTCTTCACTGGAACTTTCTGCAGTTTTTATAGTTTCTCTTTCTTCTTACTGAGATTTCTATCCTTCTTTTCTGGGATGTGAGTCTCTGGGTTCCTTTTTCCATTCTTATTCTTATCTTCTCTCAACATAATAACTTTGCACTATTGAGGGTCTGTCAAAGGGTTCAGATGTGATACTTCTTCTATTACTACTTCTGGGGTTGGTGCTCTTCTCTTTTTCATGGATAGATTCTTTAATCCTTCTTGTGTTCTTCCATATTCGATAGTGATTCTCTGGCCCTCAGTTTCTTCGACTTGTCCTCATGTTGTTCTATTAGTCACTCTAGTTTGTTGTCTAGAAAGTCCCTTAATTATTTCTTTTTCTTTTCTATGGATGCCTCCTCTTCTTTCCTTCAGATCTGATCTTTCTCAATCCAGGTATTTCCTAACAAAAGTGAAAAAGGATCGTTGTTCTCAAGAAACTTAATGACTTGAAATTCTTCTTTGGTCGATGTTCCATGAGAAATTGTAGGTACATTAGTAACTCTTCCACATAGGGTTATCATTTTTGCTTTAAACAATCCTATCCTTCCTAATGAAGGAATCATAGTAGGCTTTCCAAAAATTTCCCAAGTACTCTTTGGCATAAGATTCACATGGGTTTCCTCATCTAATACACAATCTATGTCAAAGTCTCCTATATTTTTTTTCTATGCACTTCTTTCCTTTTAAGATCTCTGGTAAACTGATGTCTCTGTGATCATTTAGGGTTTCTTCTAGTTGTAATAACATAGCTTTTGATTTTCTCTGGTTTTCTATCATATCCTTGGTTTCTTGACCTTCTTCATGGTTTTCTTGTCTCATGTTCATATTTTCAAGTTTACCAATCATTCTATGGGAATCCAAAACCTCATGATCAACAGATTTACAACAAAGACAAGTAGGACCTACACCATGGCATTCCTTAGCAAGATATCTTGGTCTTCTATAGTTATAACATAGTGTCAATCCTTTGTTTCTTTTAAACAATCCCCAACCTTTTCTGTACTACACACTAGGATGACAATGATGGACCTGCAATCTATAAAAATTCTTTCTAGGATCCTGCCTCCACTTGTTAGTACAAAATTTCTTTCTATCAAATTTATTCAGATATTTCACTATTTCTATCAAATTTATTCAGATCAAATCTTCTTTCTTCTAGTTGTGCCCTAGTTTTCAAACTAGGACCAAATCTATCAAACATACCTAGATTCATACTTTCGAAGAAAAAATTTCCACTTATCTTACCTTTACCAAAACACAAAGCTTTAAGATCTTACCTTTTTTCTTCATATCAGGCTCTCTTTTAGCACATATATTTGCAAGTCAAGTAGAATACTGTGCACTACAACAACATATCTACACACATGGATTTTTCTTCCTTTCAGTTCCCAGCAAATCATAGTTTCAAGTCCCGACAATGGAACCATTTGTTGGCACAAGGGAAAACCTAGGGTTCAATGCTCAATAACGCACCAACAAATCCCTAACTACTAGCCCTTTCGGCAACACCTGTGAAGAAGATGAAGTCTCACCCAAGATAGAGGCAGGGGGGGTTGTAGGACGCAAGTGTCTACAACCTAGCTGGGATATAGATATGTGATCATAGTACTTAACAGAGAACTTAGTCAATAACATTCATTAGTCTTTAACCCTTATTCACATCATAGATTAAACCTTAAATACAGAGTGACGCTATAATAAATAGATCAAACACATCTAAGAACTTAGCATAAGTTCAGATCTAACATTCATTCACATCATAAGAACTAATAATTCATAGATCTATCTACCATACATAAAGAATAGTCCACTAATCAAATGGATACATAAACACCATGAACACTATTGCACAAATCACATCAACACAGGATATACGTGGGTCACCACAGTGTGGGGCTAAGTCCACCAATTCTTCTTCTTCTTTATTAGCTTCTTCCAATCTTATTACATTCACCAAGACATAGATCCAACTCTGCAAAGGAAAGAACATTTGCGTGCACCTCGCTAGATCCTCATTCCTCAAGTCAGGTTAAAGAATAAAGTATTACATAGTCTGTGCACAAAGCACTTACAAAACACTATCACTTAGCTCTACAAGCCTTAACACATTCATGGATTAAGCCAACTAGCCATGCACTAAGCTATATATAACTATTGCTTACATCACCTAGATACTTATTGATACATTACAAAAAGGGGCCTAAACATGGAAAAACCCATGGGTCAACATCCCATACTTGTTACATAAACCCTAAAATCCCCAAAAATCCTCCAAAATGGGTGAGATCCCATGATCTCCGCTTCGCCTGGGTGCTCCGTATTCAACCAGCCTGTTGAAGTCCCAAAAATGGTCAAACATGACTAGTGTTTCCTCAAAACTTGGTCAAGGTCCAACACTACTTGACTTGAGAAGCTCTATGCTAATAAAGGAACTGGGCCTGAAAGAAAGAGGTAAGATCTTAAATCTTTGTACTCTGATAAAGGTAAGATAAGTGGACTTTTTTTTCTTAAAAAGTATGAATCTAGGTATGTTTGATAGATTTTTTCCTAGCCTAAAAACTAGGGCACAACTAGAAGGAGGAATTGATCAGAATAAATTTGATAGAGATAGTGAAAGATATGTTATTCCTATGCATAGAAAGAAGTTTTGGACTAATAAGTGGATGCACGAACTTAGAAAGAATTTTTGCATATTGTAGGTCCAACACTATGATCCCAGTCCGCAGTATAGGAAAGGTTGGGGATCATTTAAAATAAAGAGAGGATTGACATTGTATTATAACTGCAAAATACCAGAACATCTTGCTAAGGAATGCACTAGTACAAGTCCTATTTGTCTTTGTTGTAAAGGTATTGGTCACAAAGTTGAGGATTGCCCTAGAATGATTGCCAAAGTTGAAAATATGAACATGAGAAAAAAAAACTATTAAGAAGGCCAAAAGACTAAGGATATGTTAGAAACTAGAAAGAATCAGAGACTATGTTATTACAGATGAAAGAAACACTAAATGATCACACAGACATCAGTTTACTAGAAATTTTAAAAGAGAAATAGTGCATAGATACAAGAATATGAGACTTCAACATAGACTGTGTCTTGGATGAGGAAACACAGCTAAATATCATGCCAGAAAGAACTTGGTAAATCTTAGGAAAGCCTGCTATGGTTCATTCATTGGGAAGGATAGGCTTGTTTAAAGGAAAGATGATAACCCTATGTGAAAGAGTTACTAATGTACTTATGATTTCTCATGACACATCGATCGAAGAATAATTTGAATTCATTACGTTTGTTGAGAACAACACCTCTTTTGCACTTTTTTTAGGAAACAATTGGATTGAGAAGGACTAGATCAGAAGGAAAGTAAAGGAGAAAGATACAGAATAGAAAAAGAAATAATTAAGGGACTTCATAGCTAGAAATATCGAGTGACTTGTTATCTCTCCAGGTGTCATTCTAGGTTGTAGTTCAAAGAATCCTAGTAACTTAACTATTTTCTTAATTATTATTTCAATTGGATCAAGTCAAATGACTAAATTAGACCTACTTTCTCAAGACATGCAAAAACATAACTAGATGACGAGGCTTTTAACTCTCACTATTCAGAGGGTTTGTAAATAAGTCAATGTATGGGGAATTATTACTATGTTAGCAGACTCACACATAAAGATACATGAATGGCCAATCACAATGAGTAAATGATATTTCCAATTCGACTCATCAAAGCAAAGATAGGATGACAGCTATCGGGCTTTAGACAAACAGAATAAACATGAATTAAAAATCCACTTGAAAATATAGAATAGACAAGAAGGTGTAAAGATGAACAGGTAATTGCAAAAGAAGCTTGTATTAATTGATCTGCAAATGAGAAGCTTAAGTACAAAGTATGCAAAAGTCCCTAAGGTTGAACCCTTTCTTCTTCAATATTCACAAGCTTTATAGCCTATACAAAACAGTTTCACATCCTAAAAGAATGGATCTGATATGCTAATAGAAGAAATAACACAATAACTTTTACAAAAATGTGGATCTAATCCCCTTTAAAAAATTCAATCATCTTTAATCTTCTTAATCTTCGATAGCTATAGAGATCCTCTGGGAGGTGAGGATGTAGCTAGAATCCTACTTCAACAGCTGTAGCTAGTCTTCAACAAAAATAAGATAACTTCAAACCCTTTTGCCTTTTATAATGCCTCAAATCTCTGAGAACCTTTGAGAAAAATGATGTAGACAATTTACCGAAAAACCCCTTTAAATCACTTGTCTTCAAAAATCTTTGTCTCGAGCTCAAAATCTATCTTTCCTCTGCTTCTGTGGTTTCGACGGCTTACTATCTCGTGACAGGCAAAATTAGCCACCGAAAATCCTGGGATTCAACAGCTTATTGCTTGTAGAAAAATTGTTTAAGCCGTCGAAAGTGCAAGCTTTGAAAAGGGGCAAAATTTACAAAATTTTGGAATTGAACCTATGTATCTGGAAGAATTATAGTGTAGGTTTTCAGCTACCTCAGCTAAAGCCTCGAGATCTAAACGAGTAGTAGGTTTGGTTTTCAGGAGTTTGATTTTGACTTTTAGATATTTGGTTATCTTCCTTAATTTGTAAATCTGTCTTATTACCTTATTCTTCCTTCTTTCCTATTTCACATACATCAGTGCCAATTTATCAAAAGAATCTCTTGTGTTTGCAACATTCTTGGTCAAGTTTTCATACTTGGATTTTATAACTCTTTCTAATACTTCGTATTCTTCAATTTTGTCTTTAAGTTTTTGGATCTTGACTGATTTATTTTCTTTGTTTATGGATGATGATTTAGCTTTGTCAAGACTAGGAGATACTTATGCCTGTGGTGTGTCTTCCATGGCTGGCTCCATGTCTTGATACCCTGGAGTTTCTTCTACCATAGGTTTAGATTCAGAGTCTGAGTAAGACACATTTAGAATGTTTTTGTCTTTGAATTTACCTTGATCTGTTGCTTCAATGAAAACCAATTTCTTCTTTGCCTTTTTCTATTTTGAACTAGATGTTGGTTCCTCTACCTGTAGTGGAGTAAAGGCCCTCTTTCTTATTGAACTACTCTGAGGTGTCAGAGACCTATTTTTGGTTCTCTTCTTCTTATTCCCTAGATGAGTTTCCATCTCAAATCCTCCCCAAAAGAGAAAATTCTCCCAGGTCTTTTCCCTTCACCTAATCTCTTCCAAAACTATCAACTTTATAAGACCGAAGTGGAACAATGTGTTCTTGATCTTATCTGGTTTAGCCTAGACCTTGTAAGACATTTTGGTAAGACTTTTGTGAAAGTAATAAGGCAGGTTCAGGGGATTCTTTCTCATGAAGTGATCCATCGGTCTAAAATGATAAAGCATTACTCTGTCATACCTCCCCTCACAGGTGATGTAAACTTGTATGGCTTTCAGCAGAATCTGCCATTTCTTCTCAAGGTGGAATGTAGGAATGTCTCTCTTCCCGATAATGTCCTAAAACTTTGATTTGAGGTAAGGTATAAAGTCAATGTTTTTGGTGATGATTGTTTTGAACCATCTCTCCCCTTCTCCAGGAATTTTTGTAGCAGATGCAATGCTGGCTTCATCAATTTACATCTCCAGTGGTCCAATTTTCACCTTGCATCCATCATAAGTCTTGGAAAAAACTTATGTCACTCCCTAATGGTAGCCCTGCAATTTCTGAACGTATCTAAGACAACCTACATCAGCAAACATCTGATAAATCTCTTGATGAGATTCCAGATACTTAATATCATCCAGCTCTTTTCTGAGAGGAGCACCACCTCGACCCATCTATAATTCTATTAGTAACTGTAATCAACAACGAAATAAATTTGAAAGGAGAGACTCTCAATGATGAAGGAGAAAAAAATTATATTAGGCAGGGAAAGATTTATATGTGTCCAAAAGGTGGAAACAAAAAAACTTAAAGGGTATCCCGGTGTCAAAAGGGTTTGATTTGTAAAAATTACCCAAAATTGATAGTGACAGAGATATGGTAGGATGTCGGAGGAAAGAAATGATTACGAGAGCAAGGTTTTGGAGTGAAAGAGTTTCAAATTTAATATGGGGCTTATAGATCTGTTGGTAATGATAAGTATAAATATGGAGGTTTAGATCATGTGAACATGTTACTTTCCACTTCAAGCCGCTTACCAAAACATAATGAAACCTGTACCTTTTACCATTTCAGGCTGTAGAAGATGCACTGGAGAAAATCCTTTTCTGCAATTCTGGGGGCTAAGTGCACCTTGTACCTGTCTGTTAAGCCATCGAAAGTGAAAACTTTTTGTGACTTATATCATGCTAGAAATTAACTGTTAGCCGCCGAAAATCATTTTTTTGATTTTCTTACACTTAAATGGCAGACTCATTTATTCTTTGGAATAATAAGACTGAAAAATAATATTAGGACTTCAGACTCAAAAATTATTTATTTCACTTTCAAAAAGTGATCATCCTATCACCTAAGACTCAAAATTTACAAATTTTATTCTAGGAGATAACATCTGGCTCCTATTGGGCATGAAATCCTCCTTGTGAGGTTTCAAGAACCCTTATGAATCAGTAGCCTTTCCTATCTCTTAGGACTCAAAATGACTTGATTTATAGTATTCCATTGGACATGGATTTATTCTGACAAACAAACTGAAAATGACAAATTGCAAATAAATATTTTACAATGAAATAAGGCTTGAAAAATCCTTATGAGAAATAAAGTTTTAGAAAACGCTCATTGAAGGGGCCACCTGTTAATTCTTTAGCTTCCAAATTTTGTAAAATGAAAGTGTTGTTATGTTGTACTGATGAAATGATTAATGGACCTATCCACAGAGCATCAAATTTTCCATGCTTTCCTTTCTCATGTCTTGTTGCATCCCACTTTAAGTCAAAATCCCCTGCTTTGAAAATGTCTTCCTTTACTTTCTTGTCAAAAATTTCTTTCATCCTTCTCTAATGTAATTCTGTTTTCTCCAACAACTTTTCTCTGACTTGCTATAATTCCACCAAATGAAGAATTCTTCTGGTAAGGTCATTAGGTTTATAATCCACTACTTTGCGAAATTTAGCCATTGGTAATGCAAGATGATTTGGAAAAACAATTTCAGTGCCATATACCAGTTTGAAAGGAGATGTGCCAATAGATTTTTGTTGGTCACCCTATTAGCCCACAATGGAAACTTTATTTTTTAATCCCAACTCCTTTGATTTTGCTCCAACATTTTTTTTATTATCCTTACCATACTTTTGTCGGATGACTCAACAAGGCCACTTCCTCGAGGATAGTATGATGTAGAGTGTACCATCTAAATGCATAATCAACAGTTGGTTAGCATTTCTAACAGGAATAGCTTCAATCCATTTTGTAAAATAATCAGTGGCAACTAAAATCCATTTGTGTTGATTACTAGATGGTGGAAGTATCTCTCCTATAAAATCCAACCCCCATTGTTGAAATGGGAATGTGACCACAACAGGCTTCAAAGGAAGAGATTTCAACTATTGCTATCCAACAAACCTTTGACATTTATCACATTTCTTAACATAAGCACATACATCAGAAAACAAGAAGACTAATAATAACCTACTCTTAGAATTTTTTGGGCAGTTGTTTTCCAATAGTGATGGACACCACACTCACTACTATGAAATTATGTCATGATTTGAACTGATTCTTCTTCATTTAGGAATCTCAAAAGTAAACCAGAGGGATCCTTCCAAAAGAGCATTTTATCATTTATGGAGAATTTAATTTCTTTGAGTTTTAGGGCTCTCACCTGTGTTTTTCTCATCTCTAGAGGAGATGGAAGGTTCTGTAAGAAATAAATTATGCTTCTATACCAATCACATTTATCCAAATGGGGATATACATGTAGGTTATATGTTAAGTTCCTAACCCACACATAGGTAGATCAATGTATTCGGATGTAATAAAGGTCAATATTAATAAGGCCTTTCAATAAAATAGAATAAGGCAGATGTAAGAAGACCTAATAGAAGCTTCCACTTCTAGAAGGATCTTCCTCTAGATGCTTCTCTTAATATACATGTTTAGTATAAATAATAGGCGAGGGTATGAGAACCCTAGCTTGGAGATTATTGTAACAGAGCGTTGCTCGACTGGAGGTTGCCCCCTCGAAGAGGCCTGTGAACATTGCTATCTGAATCAAAGTGCTATTTCTGTTGCTATTTCGTATATCATTTCTGTGTATTATGAAGATTATGCTGGATATTTTATTGTCATTCTGTCATTTCTATCATTTTATTTATGTTCTGCATATTTTATATATCTGGTATCTTGCAAGTGGTATCATAGCACTTTCCTTGGCAGAAATTGTGGGTATTTTTTTTTTCAGGGTAGAGACGTATTCCAGCGTCTTTAAGCCACAGAGATCTGTTGTTACGCGCATAAACCCATGGTTGAGGGATTCATACACGCAGGAAATACAAGTGGTTCTTAAGCACACATTTGTTGGCCACCCTTGTAACCCCTATTGGTACCCCTTCGAGTGGTAGCGCATTAGACAACACCTGTGTACAGATCGGCCTAGATTTCCTGAAGACCTGTTTAGATAAACCTATCGGCCGCCGGACTGCTATAGTGTCACCGAGAACAGCACTCGGGAAGATACTCTCTAGTACCTGGGTAGTCGGGTAGTACGGCTAAGGGTAAGATTTATCCTCCTTAGTTAGTGCCCTGAGATATTGGGCTGAGTACTACTGTTGGACCCTGCACATATATCAGAGAGCTATAGCACAGGGCAAAACCTTGTCTGTAGAACCCTTGAATACCTAACCCTTGGGGAACATAAACAACAACATAAACAAATTAAACCAGTGAGATCTATTGACGTGCATCTGTGTTTGTGTTGATAAGTAAATACTCTCTGGTTCAGAATTTGGGGATTTTAGCACTGTAGCATTCTTCAGACCAAAGTATAACCCCGCAGCTGTAGGGTGCAGACTGGCTAAGGACTTTGGGTCCCATTCTCATGGATTTTCAGAACTTAACCATGCAATTCGACCAAGGAGGCCACAAATATAAATTTCGAGGCATCACTGTTGGTTCACCTGAGATCATNCTGGTTCAGAATTTGGGGATTTTAGCACTGTAGCATTCTTCAGACCAAAGTATAACCCCGCAGCTGTAGGGTGCAGACTGGCTAAGGACTTTGGGTCCCATTCTCATGGATTTTAAGAAATTAACCATGCAATTCGACCAAGGAGGCCACAAATATAAATTTCGAGGCATCACTGTTGGTTCACCTGAGATCATCAGTTCTCATCGCATGGAAAAATTGCTCAAAAAAGGTCATTCGGGTGTCATTGCCCAACTCCATGCCATACAAGCCATAGAGACACCACCAGTGCCCCAAGACCTCCAAGCCCTCCTTTCTAAACATCAAACAGTATTTTCAACTCCCCAAGGACTCCCCCCTTCTTGTGGTGTCCATGATCATTCCATTCCCCTTGTCCTAGGAAGCCTTCCCCCCAATATACGTCCATATCGCCACCCCTTTACACAAAAAAATGAAATTGAAAAAATGCTCCAGGAACTCCTTACTGCCAGAGTCATCCATCCTAGTACAAGACCTTACTCCTCTCTGGTCGTCATGGTATTAAAGAAAGAAGGTTCTTGGAGAATGTGTCCTGACTTCTATGCTCTCAACAAACTAACCATCAAAGACAAATTTCCCATTCCTGTCATTGATGACCTTTTGGATGAATTGAGTGGCACCCAATTCTTTACCAAACTTGATCTTCGCTCGGGCTATCACCAGATACGCATGAAAGAGGATGACATTCCCAAGATGGCCTTTCGCACTCATGAGGGCCACTATGATTTTTTGGTCATGCCCTTTGGCTTGCGTAATGCCCCCTCCACCTTCCAGAGCCTCATGAACCACGTCTTCCGCCCTTTTCTCCATCATTTTGTCTTAGTTTTCTTTGATGATATCCTCATATCTAGAAAAACCTGGACAGACCATCTTAATCATGTGGATCAAGTTCTTCGCCCACTCTCTCAACACCAGCTTTTCCTGAAACAGTCCAAATGTTCTTTTGGTGCCTCCGAAGTCGAATACTTGGGTCATCTAGTGGGAAAGGATGGTGTAAGGGTGGACCCGAGAAAGATTGAAGCTATGCAAGACTGGCCACACCCAAAGACCCTCAAAAGCTTGTGCAGATTTTTGGGCCTCACAGGGTATTACCGCAAGTTCGTTAAGAACTATCGAAAGATTGCAGCACCTCTCATGGCTCTCCTAAAAAAGAACTGTTTCACTTGGACTCCAACAGCTGCTAAAGCTTTTCAAACCTTGAAGACGGCCATGTGCACCACTCCGGTTCTAGCCCTTCTCGACTTCACAAAGACTTTTGTGTTGGAATGTGACACCTCAGGGAAAGGAATTGGTGTTGTCCTTATGCAAGAGGGTCGACCTTTGGCCTTCACTAGCAAGCAACTGTCTGAAAAGAATCTGGGCAAACCCATTTATGAAAAATAAATGTTGGCGATTCTGCATGATGTTGAGTTGTGGCGTCCATATCTCTTGGGGCAACGCTTCCAAATTAAGACAGACCATCAAAGCCTCAAGTACTTTCTGGAACAACGCATTTCCTCCCAGGAACAACAAAAATGGGTGACTAAGCTCTTTGGATATGACTATTAGATCATTTACAAGAAGGGAAAAGATAATGTCGTGGCGGATGCACTATCCCGAAAATATGAAGACGAAGGATCGCTTTTTTCTCTTTCCTTCATTGTACTTGATTGGCTCCAAGCTGTGCGCCAGGAATGGCTTCAAGATCCCAAAAGTTCGCATATGATCCAGCAACTACAGAACAAGGCTCTGGCTCCCCTAGGATACTCCTGGCTCTAGGATGAGCTTCGATATAAAGGTCGCTTGTATTTAAGTAAACAATCTAATCTCAAATCCACGGTGCTTTCTGAGCTTCATGCTACACCCACAGCCGGGCACTCAGGGTTCACCAAAACATATGACCGAGTCAAACGCTCTTTTTTCTGGGAGGGTATGAAGCAGGACATTCGTAGGTTTGTCGCTGAATGTGAGGTGTGTCAATGCAACAAGGGAGAAATAGTCAAATCCCCAGGCACCCTCCAACTACTTCCGATTCCCCCTGCTATTTGGAAGGATATCTCTATGGAATTTATTATAGGCCTACCCAAGTCGAGGAATAAATCAGTCATAATGGTGGTGGTGGATCGCCTCTCCAAGTATGCTCATTTCTGCGCTCTTTCCCACCCATTTACTGCATCTACGGTGGCTCAAATTTTCATGGACCAGGTATTCAAGCTACATGGCATGCCTCACTCTATTGTTTCTGATCGAGACCCAACTTTCACAAGAAATTTTTGGCAAGAATTGTTTAACCTATAAGGCACACAATTGCATCTCAGCTCAGCTTATCATCCCCAAACAGATGGTCAAACGGACGTTGTCAACAAGTGTTTGGAAACATATCTGAGGTGCTTTTCCTATGAAAAACGACACCAGTGGGTTCAATGGTTACCCCTCACCAAATGGTGGTACAACACTACAAACCATACAGCCACTCGCATGACTCCCTTTGAAGCAGTATATGGATAGAAGCCACCTTCAGTTCTCTCATACTTACCGGGTACCTCAAAGGTCCAGGCGGTTGACCAAACACTTACCATTCAAGAGGACATCCTTCATACCCTTAAAGAGAACTTGGTCATGGCATAGAATAGAATGAATAAGTAAGGAGATCAAGGTCACTCTGAACGTCAATTTGCAGAAGGGGATCAGGTGTTTCTAAGACTGCAACCATATAAGCAAACTTCCCTCGAGGCCGAGCATTGTCAGAAGCTAGCACCCAAATTCTATGGCCCTTACATAGTTCTCAAGTGTGTGGGACAAGTTGCATATCAGTTAGCTCTGCCCAGTCAGTCGAAGCTACATCCTGTTTTTCATGTTTCATGCTTGAAGAAGGTGATTGGAACCAGGTGCTAAATTCAAACCAACCTTCCAGAGTTAGCTGAAGAAGGCTCCATTTGGCTACAGCTAGAAGCAATTTTGGACCAGCGTGAGTGTCGCCTATGTCAGAGAACCATCAAGGAAGTGCTAGTACAGTGGAAAGACATGACTCCAGCAGATGCCACTTGGGAACCAGCTACCATTCTGCAGCAGTTTCCACATCTCAAGCCTTGAGGACAAGGATGTTTTTAAGGGGGCGGACATGTTAAGGTCCTAACCCACACATAGGTAGATCAATGTATTCAAATGTAATAAAGGTCAATATTAATAAGGCCTTTCAATAAAATAGAATAAGGCGGATGTAAGAAGGCCTAATAGAAGCTTCCTCTTCTAGAAGGATCTTCCTCTAGATGCTTCTCTTAATAGACATGTTTAGTATAAATAAGAGGTGAGGGTATGAGAACCCTATATTGGAGATTATTGTAACACATCACTGCTCGACTGGAGGTTTCCCCCTTGAAGAGGCCTGTGAACATTGCTATCTGAATCAAAGTGTTATTTTTGTTGCTATTTCGTATATCATTTCTATGTATTATGAAGATTATGCTGGATATTTTACTGTCATTCTCTCATTTCTAGCATTTCATTTCTGTTCTGCATATTTTATATATCTGGTATCTTGCATTATGACTGTGCTTCTCTACTGAAATCTCAGATTGCATACTCTCTGCATTTATGCCAACACAATTTATCCCTAGTACTTTGCAATTATCCTCTACAAGCAATTTTTCTAGTCCATGACCTCTGACTAGTTTGATGGGTTTGATTTCAATATCAAATTCAACCATCTTGTAAATCCACTTACTTCTCTTTCCATCAATATCAGTTTGAATGAGAACATCCTTTATGGAGCTGGAAGGAACATATGCTATCACTTTGGCTTGCAATATGTAAATTTTGAAATCCTTTAAAGATTTAATCAATGCATAAGCATGTTTCTCAATAGGATCATATTTGATTTCAGCATCTCTCAAAACATTTCTAAAAAATGCTACTGGCTTCTCATGCCCATCTTCATTCTTTTGTACTAACACTGTTGCAATTGTATCGTTAGAGGCAAATGAGAAAATATAAAAAACTTTATCAAAATTTGGGCTAATTAAGACAAGGGCAGTCATAATAGCTTCTTTGATATTTTCAAAAGAATGTCTGGCCTCCTCTTTGCACTTTACTTTAGAATCCTTTATCAACATGCATGTGATATGTTTAGTAAGCTCTGCAAAATTTGCAATAAACCTCTTGATGAAAATTATGGTTCCAAGGAAAGATTGGATATCTTTCTTGGATCTTGGGAGAGACAATTTTTGAATTGCTTCTAATCTTGATGGATCAATCTTCACTCCATGTGTAGAAACAATATGACCAAGCAACTTGTCATCTCTGAGTGAAAAATGATACTTCTTGGGATTTAAAGAAATGTCATACTTTCTACATTTCAAGAAAGTATTTCTTAGATGTTGCAAGTGGTCTTCATGGCTATGTGAAAAAACTATGATATCATCAAGATAAATCAAAACAAATATGTATTTTTCCCCTACAAATGCAATGTCCATTGCCCTTTGAAATGTGGCTCCCACATTCATCAATCCAAATGGAATTTTTTCATACATGAATGTACCCCTTGGTGTGGTAAAGGTTGTTTTTTCTCTATCATCTGCATGGACTGCAATTTGATTATACCCTGAGAATCCATCAATTAATGACATGACACTAGCTCCAGAAACTTTTTATAGAATATGTTCCATCTTAGGTAATGGGTAATTATCTTTTCTAGAGCATTTGTTTAAATTCCGGAAGTCTACATAGAGTCTAATTTCACCATTTTTCTTTCTAACAGGAACAAGGTTGGCAATTCATTCAGAATATCTAAGAGGGATGATGATCTTGGCATCCAACATTTTTTTGATTTCTTTCTCCATAGTAGGCAACAACATTGGGCTGAATGATCTGAGTTTCTGTCTGAAAGGTTTTGTGTCTTTGCTCAAAGGAATTTTATGTTGTATGATATCTGTATGGTATGTATTCAAATCATTATACTGCCATGAAAATATATCAGAAAATTCCTTTAACAACTCACCATATTAAGATTTTTGTTTATTAGTCAAATGAGAGGCTAGATTAACATACTTGGGGTTCTCTTCATTTGCTACTTTAAACTGAAAAACATCTGAATCTTCCTCCTTTTTTTCTAGTTTAATGGAAACATCATTATGATAAAAAAAATTCACCAAGGGAACCAAACCTTTGGGGATATGGTTGGTAGAGAGCTGCACAATTTCATGGGATCCAATTTTATTTCTAAATTTGGGCTTTTGAGCCTCTTCATCATGCTCATTTTCCTAATCAATTTGTAAGTCTGAATGCTCCTCCATTACTCCTAGAAACCTACTTAGCTCTACATCATCCTCAAATACCTTCAAGAATTTAACATTATCAGGTAAAGAAGGCCTATACTTTACTTGAATTTCATAATTAAGTTTTTGGGGAAAAGGAGGTATGAAAGTACTAGATGAAACAACCAATGAATAAACCAACTAATTCATGGCCCTAGGAATATATGAGATCTTGAATTCAGTGAAGTTAGCAATCATATTGAGAACCTTATCTCTATAATCTTTTAGCCTCACATTCTTGGCTTGGAAAGACTTATTTACTTATTGAATAATCAAAATCAACATCTCCATATGCTTGCAACCTTTTAATCGTCATTTCTTTTGCAGTGTTCAAACCTAAGAGAAGAGCCCCATATTCTGCAATATTATTAGTGACTTTAAAGTCAAGCTTGAATGAAAAATGTGTAGTTTCTTTAGATGGTGAAATAAATACAACCCCTGCTCCAGCAGTCTCTTTAGTACATGCCCCATCAAAGAACATACTCAACAATAAATCTGACAATGAATCATCAATCTATAGTATGCAAGATCCCATACCTATGTCAACTAAGTAAATAGGATGGTTGGTCGGATTTTGTTAATCACTGATAATGTAGGCAAGCTGTGATTCTCTGTATAGTTTCTTATTTACTCCTCCAAAAATAGGAATAGTAGCATATGAAATCTCCATTTGAAGGGTTACTCCTAACCTCTTCATTCATGATATTGATAACAAACATCTGAATTTGGGTGGAATATCTGCTACAACCACATCCATGACCATAGTTTTCATAGATTCTTGAGTTAAAGTTACTACCAAATATTTGATCAAACTGAGACATTTAACTTTCCTAGAGTCAAATGAGAAAAGATCATGGTAAGTTTTAATAATTTCTAATCCAATCTCATCCATATATGTCTTTAGCATTAAATTGTGAGAGGCTCCAGAGTCTAGCAGGAAGTTATGCAATATTTTTTCATGAATGTTCAAAGAGATATAAAAAAGTGGACAATTTTCATCTCTATCCTCTATCATTTGACCTAAGACAATGGTGGGCTTGTCATCTTGTATATTAAGGATATCAGCAGAGGAAGATATGGATTTGGGATCAAGAGTCTTGAGAATATCTTTCTTGAATGATTCATTCTTCATTAATTCAACCAAAGGGATGGGGATTTTGATTTTCTATATCTCAACTTCAGAATTGAAAGAATAAGAGGTTTTGTCAGAAATTTTTACCTCATTTGAAGGGGCTTTCAAAGAAATCTATTGGTCATTAGGAATATGATATTTTTAAGTTTTTTGTTTGGCAGGGGCACCAGTCTTCTTGGGAGGAGTTGGTGCACTCTGTTTTGCAGTATTGGACTTGGATCTTAAATTGTATATATTCATTTCATCAGTTTGAAAAACACCATTATCATCAGAATTTTCATTTACCTGTTCATTCATTAATGCCTCTTCATAATCATTCTACATCAGATAAGATTTCTCTGCATCATATCCAATGCAATGAATATTATCTTCTTCCTATTCTCTAAAATCATCTTCGTCTTCATCCATTATAGTATTTTGGAGAGGAGATTTTACCTTTTGATCTTCTATGGGATTTCTATCTCTCTTCAAGATGTGTACTTGTTGGTTATTTCTCCTGAAAGTATTAGGATTATGATTTGGATTTTTGTGAGTGTATTCATAGGAACCTTTTCCCTTGGCAGGTTGCTTATTTTCAATCTTTAGCTTGGACATTTATGATGTTAATGACTCTAGAATATTATCCAATTTGTATATCTTAGGAATAGAGTTTGATGAGGAAGAGGCTTCTTCTTTCGGTTTCCTTCTATCAACATTTCCCTTTAACTTATGAGCAACTAAGATATTTGACTCTACTTCAAGGGAAGCATATTGCATCAAGGAAATTGTAACAAACCTTCTTTCTCTCAGCAACAAACAAAATTTAGAGTCAAATGAGTTGGAATAAGTGATTTTGGCAGAGGTGTCTGTAGGTTTGATTTCTCCAGGTATTTTACTATACATTCTATTGAATCTCTTGGTGAAATCAGATACAGATTCACTATTTTCTTTCTTAAGGTTTCCAAACTCTGTGATATAGTACAATAAGTCTCTCCTATATCCCCAGTGTTTCAAAAATATATCATCCAACTCTTCTATTCTAGCTATAGAACCAGTAGGAAGTTCCTTGAACCACATCCTAGCATGACCATCCAAGCTCTGGACAAAGACTCTGGTCCATACGTCAACATATTCTATGTTTAAGTTCTCAGCATAGCTATAGAAGGCTTCTATATGTTCCTCTGTAGTTACATCTCCCTCTCCTGTGAATTTTGGCATATACTTTTGGTAATCACCAGTAGGCATGGCGGTAGGTGGATTTTGTAAAACAAGAGGTGCATATCTAGTAGCTAGAATTAGTTGCATTTTGGTCAAGGGAGAAGGTGCAACCATAATGACTATTGATGAAAAAGATAAAGTGATTTCAGAAGATTTTTCAACAACTGGAGAATTTGTAGGATGGACTTGGGAAGGAACGGATAACTCTAATGGAGAAGAGGACTGATAAGAGGTTGTGTAAAAATTTTCAAGGTGTTGAGCAAGTTTCTCTTCTCCTTTAGAATATAGTTCTTGGAGAATGCTTTCAACAATAAGGAGTTTGGTGTGAAAGTCCAATGGTATTTCTCTTTTTCTGAATGATAGGAACTAAAACAAGATGAATTGCTACTTAGAGGATTATATAGCACTTCAACTAGGTTTGATCCTGTGACTTCTTCTAGAATGACATTCTCTTCAGATCTAGAAGTTGATGGTATTTCTTGATGTGATAATAGATTTACTACTTACAATTTTGGGAGATAAAATCCAATAGTGTCTTCTATGAATTATTTAGAATCAGAAAAAGATGGATTAATTTGAGTATGTAATTTGGAAGCCTGTCATTCAGCTACTCTTATTTTTATGAGGATTTTCTTTGTATGAGGTATTGGTGTGACAGGTGATTCTTGTGGATTTTCCCTGGTACTGATTCTCTTTGGTGCCAGGATGAACTTGTGGAGTCGCCAGATATATTATTACAACCAATGTAATGTCTAATCCTTGTCTATCATTAAGGATCAACTCTGTGTCGTCTCCCAGGAAAGATTTCTTCAATAGTCTTCATCCCTGGCAACGACGCCAATTTTTTATCTCTCCAAATGTCCTTCTAGGTTGTAGTTAAAAGGAGCCTGATAAATTAACTATTTTCTTAATTATTATTTCAATTGGATCAAGTCAAATGAATAAATCAGACCTACTTCCTCAAGACATGCAAAAACATAACCAGATGACAAGGATTTTAACTATCACTGTTCAGAGGGTTTGTAAATAAGTGAATGTATGGAGAATTCTTACTATTTTAGCAGACTCACACATAAAGATACATGAATGGCCAATGACAATGAGTAAATGATATTTCCAATTCAACTCATCAAAGAAAATATAGGATGACAACTATCAGGATTTAGAAAAACAGAATAAACATGAATTAAACATCCATGTGAAAATATAGAATAGACAAGAAGGTGTAAACTTGAATAGGTAATTGCAAAAGAAGCTTGTATTAACTAATCTGCAAATGAGAAGCTTAAGTACATAGTATGAAAAATTCACCAAGGTTGAACCCTTTCTTCTTCAAGAGTCACGGGGTTTATAGGCTTTACAAAACAATTTCAGATCCTAAAAGAATGGATTTGATATGATAATAATAGAAATAACACAACGAATTTTACAAAAATGTGGATCTAATCCCCTTTCAAAAAGTCAATCATCTTTAATCTTCTTAATCTTCGATAGCTATAAAGATCCTCTGGAGGTGAGGATGTAGCTGGAATCCTGCTTCAACAGCTATAGCTAGTCTTCAACAAAAATAGGATAACCTCAAACCTACTTTCCTTTTATAATGCCTCGAATCTCTGAGAACCTTTGAGAAAATTGATGTAGACAGTTTACCTGAAAACCCCCTTAAATCACTTGTCTTCAAAAATCTCTGTCTCGAGCTCAAAATCTATCTTTCCTCTACTTCTGTGGTTTTGGAAAATTATTGGCTTGTGATAGGTGAAATTATCCACCGAAAGTCTTGGGATTCAACAACTTATTGCTTGTTGAAAAGCTGTTTAAGCCGTCAAAAGTGAAAGCTTTGAAAAAAGGCAAAATTTATAAAATTTTGGAATTGATTTTGGGTATCTAGAAGAATTCTAGTGTAGGTTTCCATTTTCCTCAGCTAAAGCCTCAAGATCTGAACATGTAGTAGGTTTGGTTTTGAATTTTAGATATTTGGTTGTCTTCCTTAATTTATAATTCTGTCTTATTACCTTCTTCTTCCTTCTTTCCTCTTTCACATACATCAGTGCAAATTTCTCAAAAGAAGCTCTGGTTTCTGCAACATTCTTGATCAAGGTTTCATACCTGACTTTTATAACTCTTTCTAATACTTCGTATTCTTCAATTTTGTCTTTCAGTTTCTGGATCTTGACTGATTTCTTTACTTTAGTTTTGGATGATAATTTAGCTTTTTCAAGACTGGGAGATACTTATGTATGTGGTGTGTCTTCCATTGTTGGCTCCATGTATTGATACCCTAGATTTTCTTCTACCATAGGTTCAAATTTAGATTCTAAGTAAAGAAAATTTAGAATGTTTGTCTCTTTGGCTTTACCTTGATCTATTGCTTCACTTAAAACCAATTTCTTCTTTTCCTTTTTATTCTTTGAACTAGATGCTAGTTCCTCTACTTGTAGTTGAGTAATGGCCCTCCTTCTTCTTGAACTGCTTTGATGTGTCAGAGACTTCTTTTTGGTTCTCTTCTTGTTATTCCCTGGATGAATTTCCATCTCAAATCCTCCCCAAAAGAGAAAATTCTCACAGGTATTTTCCCTTCTCCTGAGCTCTTCCAAAACTATCAATGTTATAAGACCGAAGTGGAACAATGTGCTCTTGATCTTATATGGTTTAGCCTGGACCTCATGAGACATTTTGGTAATAATTTTATGAAAGTAATAAGGCAAGTTTAGTAAAATTATTTCTAAACATGAAATTTTATCAACTATCCCCAGTTTTAGACATATGTGAAACCACGAGGATTCAGATGAGGCCATTGTGGAACAGACTAGACTGTGGGTTTAGCTTCTGTCTCTGATAGAACTTAGCCATTTTTTTAATACTCATATGCAGATAAAAAGGCACATTAAACATGAAAACTATAAAAACCATCAACAAGTGGACATGATACAAGAATACCAGACCATATCTACCTTCATAGGTAATAAATTGCTTAAGCATTAAGATAAATCCATGCCATCAAGGTTTTAAAAGAGAAATTGGTGTACCTTTTGGATAGTAAAACAATTTCTTGGAGGCCATGAGTAATTTATAGGGCATGCCTTTGATTTCAAATGTCTAAGTGAAATATTGGGCCACAATGAGGTTGAAACCCTCAAATCATCTGATGAAACCATCCTAGCCATACTCTACAAGGTCATCCATGGCATCATCATCAGAGAGGAGAGCACGTGAACCATTGGGCTTGGCCCACACCACGGGCGCTATTGATATGGTCACATAGAAAATGCAGGGGTAATGAGAGGTGGGTTGTGTTCTCCAACACATGAATAGTAGGATGAGGTATGCATAATCGGGAGGAACCCGATACCTAAGGATTCAAAAAGATACCATAACAAACATTTGAAGCATTAAATGGGTAGTAACCAGAGGATGCATAAAATAGGAAAACACTCTGAGAAATGAATGCCAAACCCAAAGAACCAAAACTTACCACTTGCTACAATGAATGCATGATTGAGCTATGTAGGACAAAGGGGTGGTGTTTGAAGGTAAGTGTGTCAGTGCAGTACCTGGACGACAACATCATGATACACATGTTAGGGGTAGTATTCATATTTCAAACTAACCCAAAGTTCTTCTAGCTACGCAATCAAGAATTTGTCAATGTGAAAACCAAATAATCAAGGATAGAAATGACTAAGTCATACCCCCCAAGGTGGATGACTCAAGTGTTATGGTAAGGGATCAACCAATAAAATGATAAATTCACAAGTTTTAGGGTTTATAAGAACATTAGATGCCCAAATTTTTATCCAAAATGAAAAGGGAAAACCCATAAACTATATAATGCCCTCCAACCAAAGGATTTTCTAATTTCATGCTTTCAGTCATGAAATTGAACAAAGAAAACAATGGATTAAAAATAATGAACTCATACAACATAGCTAGTCCAATGAACCTTTTCAAAGCAAAAGATGATAAAAATGTTTGCAAGGAGAAGGAGGCATCTACAAAAAAATTTATCCCTTGAAGATGACATTTTACAATGATAAAATTGACAATGAATATTTGGCTGCCAATAGGTCGCCAGTTCTACTAGCGGGAAAAACCCCCCTTTAACTACACTAAGGTTCATAATGTAGGTATATTGATTAACCATCTAAAATCTAATTATTTTTATATACTACCCCAAACATACCAAAACTAATATAAATAAAGAAAAGAATAAGGATATAGGGTAACTATACCTCTAATCCCATGTCTGGTGATGACCTCCTCACGTTTGGAAGTTCCACTAACTTCACACCTCCTCCCAGGGATGACATTCATCCAAACATTGAAAAATAGAGAACTACAAGCATGATATTCCATATATATGTTAGGGTTAGATGTTAGAATGTCAAGCATAAATCAATAAAAGTATTCAAGACACCATCATTTGAGATAGGAAAATGTAATTCTTTTATTCATAACACAAAGTTTATACTTTTACAATCTAAGTCGGCTACTGTTATGCAAACCTGGTCTGGGCTCCTCTTCACCATGCTCCAAGTTCACCTTGTATGAACTTCTCCTCTAAACCTTCTGATCTCTTATATGGAAGGGAATAGGTTAAATAGAGGAAGAAGGGGATAATGAGTAAATGCTGTGGAAATTTCTCACAAAAGGCATCAATATCTTGGGAAAGGAGAGGAAGTGAAAATGGGTAGAGTTTCATTATTTTGTTGGACACTCAACACACCCTAAAAATCCTTATCATATTTTTTAGTTTTTGGGTACTGCTTGATATTTTGCACTATCTAACTCGATTTCATTTTGAGAAATGTTTTTTCTTTACTTATTTTCATGACTCTCATCACCTATTCATTTTTTATTGAACTTATGAAACCCCATGACTAAAACACCTTAACACCTGACTTAAGAATCGACAGCCAAAAAATTAACCCAATGTCCTTAGGCTTAACATCAGAAATAATTCAAAGAATAAAGAGGAACCACTTGAAAAACCACAGTCGTCGAGCACCGATCTTCATCAACATCGATAGAAGGCAGTTCTAGTTTACGTCAACTTTTTCGTATAAATATTTGAGAAATAGTCGATCCCCTTTGACATCGGTAAAATATGAGGAGGATAGACGTTAATGAAGGATGAAAATAAATCGTCGATAACTGATGCCGGAAACACTTTATCGGGATCAATAAAACCCAAAAGGATCATAAAAAACATTTTAACCACGATAAATTTATCATCGATCATCGATGCCCGATGCAGTTTTTTGGCATCGAGACTTTTTCAAGGGAGTCGATCCGAGAGAACTTTGGTAGGATTATCACCGATCATCGATCCTTGGCATTTTTTTGGCATCAGAAGGCTAAGATTTGTTTTAGAATGAATAGCTTAAGGAAAGTCCTGACTCCGACTAACACGATTGAATTAAGTCACTAGTCTCCAATGCCATGTGCCCTTACCAAGTAAGAAGGTCGTATGGTCTAGTTCTATCCCGAGTCATTTTTGGTTACCTAGGTCCTAGTAACACCCCTGAGTCAGCTTTTCCACCTCATCACTGTACATTAATATTGATTGATGTCGGAGCTTTTATAGAAGAGTATCAATGAAAATGTTCATAGCATGACCCTGATCCCTGATCCACCCACTGAAGAAGTGACACGACGAGAGATTTTCAACATTAGATATAATCATATTTTGGGAATTTAAGGAGATAATTAATACCTGATACTACATTAGTTGCTACCTCGTGTGCCAATAAAACCAACCTTTTGAAATCATCGATATACCACATCACCACTCGCACCTCCACTATCAACCCATGATGAATTTAAGTTGTAGAGATTCAGTGGCAAATTTGTTGAAAATTCACTCATAACCCGAATTGAATGCATGATGTGACATGGTAGGATCTTTCTTGTTTGAAATATCATGAGTCATTGTGAACAAATTCATTCTACACATAATAAAATTCAAGAGCATTCAAAGGAGAAAGAAGAGAAAGTCAAAGGTTGCATCCAACCTGTGATTATCAAAATAACCAAGTTTTAACAAGCTTCAGAGGAACAATGTTGTCGATAAATCCAACCACCAGACGCTCACTGAGAGCACCAAAGATAAAAGAACCAGAGACAGGAGAACATTCATCTCGAGGAACCGCGAGGCAATTTGAGTACATCCCTAGGTCAGAGCTTGTCGTCAAGACAACAACAAAGAAAGTTTTCATCCAACCTTTGGCGATACAAAGGAAAGCATCAGGTATAAGATGGTGCTCCCATATTGGGGGGATCTCTTTAACATTATCAACAGAGAATAATACCTAGAATATGTCCCACACAGTGATTCAGACGTAAAGGCGCTCAACAACCAGGTGTTCTTGAACATTCGACAATCATATCTACATATGGTGGCAAGAAGAACCCCCATTTTCCCCTGCATAGTGGTCCTGAAGTGGCCCATCGAACACATAGACACACATAAATGTTTAATCAATGATGGAAATGGTAGTGTGTTGAAGTTTTCCTCCTAGTGGAAGTTTATAAATATTACAAACTTAGAGACCCAGAAGAGTGACTAAACACATAATTCGTGGTGAATTTATACAAACGCCATGACACTAGTTGGGTGATGGCCTCATGGTGGAGAGAGGACAAGAAGTTTACCAATCAGATCACTAGCTAGTATGGGACAATTAACTTAAGGGAGCCATATGTCTATTTGATGGCTCTTATCTACCGGTTGTACAGAGAGAAATATTTCTCCAGGTTTTCAAAAACATGGTAGCATTTGGCATACACAGTTACAATCGTTGGGTGCATATTCAATTGGGGAGAAATAATTTCCAAGAAACTAAGCACTTGTGTGCAGCAAGATCAAACTGGAAGGAAGGGGAAGCACAAACTTTTTATATGGATTCATACCTACTCGATGTCATGTGTGCTAGGAACATCTTCATTGACATGAATTTGAGTTGGCATGTTGCAGAGCTCCTGGTCCATGTCTACTTCAACATGCTATGGGAAAATAGGTATAAGAAATCTTACTCCCTCATCTGTGATGAGTTCATCGCCCAAATTGTTTTTTTTTAAGAAGGAATGCCCAAGGCTATTGACGACAGCAAAGAAAATGATATCTAATGTAGGCCATTGATATTTGGATGAGCATTCAACATACATAAGGGTGTTCGAGGCCACCATAGCTCCACATATCCTACCATCTCATGTCCTAGAATGATGCGTCGTAAGAGAAATATGTTATCAGACCATCTTGTAAGGATACAATGCCACCCTAGTTAAAGACAATAAATGAGATTTCATACCCTACAGTTTCCATATAGGGTTTTATTTGGTAAAGTATATTTCTCAAGACAAACAAGAAGGAATGAGCCAATTCATATTTCCAATGGGTCAATTCTGCAAGCATGATCCAAAGGGCCTAGTCCTGCAACATGATTCACAAGTGTCATCCTATTGGTCGTATCTTCACGATAGGTTCAAAGATGAAGTCTTCACAAAGAATGCCTAGGATTGGGACGAGGTGGTGCAAAGGATGACCAACTTGAAAATTACTAGGTTCAAGGCCACGAGCATGGATGAACATGAGAAAATGATAGATCAGTCAGCTCAAGAGGCCCTTAGAGCGAGGGAATAAATCAAAGTGGCAAAGGCAATAGAGGTGCAGAACAAGGGATTGTCTTTGACACCAGAGGCAAAGAAAAGGGGATTGCTCCTAATGGAAAAAGAACAAAGAGTAATTGATCAGTTGCAGGATGACTTGGACCTTGTAGATATGAAAAGGGTTCATGTCGATAACCCAATCAAAATTCAGGAAGAACCAGGCGACCCAGAGCTGATACAAATGATATGACTGTGTTAAGTTATTTGTTCCTGAAAGGATTTCAAATCTTCCATTGTAAACAATATTCTCTGCAAATGACTTGGGATAATCATATCCCAAACTTCAATCTACATGCCTCTTCCTCCATTATAGTTTATCATAGGAAAAATGTAAAAAGTACTGCTTAACATTTTGAGTGCTAACATCTGGCTCCAATTGGCATGGAGGCCTCCCTACGAGGCTCCAAGAACCTATTAGTTCCAGCCACTTTGTCCATTGGGCTATGGAGTCATCATGTTGGTGCAACCAATCCCCTGCAAACTTTCAAGATCTTATATTTACTTATGTCATACCCTAATATACTGGGAAGAACTCTTCTTTGTCATTGAAAACTAAAAACCTTCATCCTACAAACCAACTGAAAACTAAAAACAAACGCTCAAAAATGAGCTTATCCTCCTGCCTACTCCTACTTCTAACAAAATCTTTGATTTGTTCAAGTAAAAGAAAAATTCCATAGAATCCATTCAAGTAGTTTCAAGACCGAGATGATATCATCTATTCCATTGATCAATAGATGATGTCTGAAATGTAACAACAGTGATAAAAAATCCTTCAGGAAACAATACTCACCTGGAAGCGTTGGTGAGTAATTTGAGATTTTAAATTGATTTGAAACATAAGACTCCATCAAGGCTACAAATGGATCTTCAAAACTGAAATCAAAAGCATGTTCATTCATGAAAGCCTTGTCCATGAATACTTCTTTGCTAGGAGACTGATGACCCTCTAAATCTCTTGTTATCAGATCTTGATCATCTGTAACAACAACACTCTCTTTAGAATGATGCTCATAAGATGATTATTAAAAAGGGTTTAAATCATATTGATCATTATCAGCTATAAACATGTAATTGTCTATGCAATCATCAACTATCTCATCGTCAAAATTGTTTGAAAATTGCTCATGAAATTGACATGCATACCTGTCCATAGAAATATATTCAAACAATGAATAATTTAGGTATGAATTTGAAATAAACTTACATCCTTGTTGTTGTTCCAAATCTTCTTTGTATTCATTGTCTTCTTGCTCAAAATCTGAAACATACTAACATTCTACTTTCTCATGTGCATAAATTTTTTTAAAATAAACTCACTCTCAGATCCTCCAGGAAGCACGGATTTTCTCCTTAACTTCTTCTACATCCTCGAACAATTGTCTTAAAGATGATGATTTCCTTTCTAAAAATAGAAGGACAAGCTTTGAATACTGAGCCATAACATAGTATACCATGGTAACAGTCTCTGTAGGCTAGATTTCCAAATGTATCTCATGATAAATGATGTATAACCTTCTATTGAAGGTGAACAAGAGTTTTTCTTCCCCTGTCTTCAAAGAATGAAAATCAGCGAGGTACAAATCAAAATATTTTTTCTCACCCCAATGCTTCGAAAAAGAATTTGACAACTCGATCCAAGAGCCAATAAAATCATCTCTCAAATCCCTAAACCATATTGCAACATCTTTGAACAAAGTTTTTGAAAAAATCTCATTGTGACATCATCATGAACTATTTCAAAATGATCAAAAAAAATTTCAAAGGCCTCCAAATGACTCTCAGCTGTGACATGGTCCTCTCTAGAAAACTAGGGAAGATATTCAAAGAAATCCAAAGGATAAGGGTTAAGTTGATATGGTAGTCTTAAAGGCTTGAACATATTCATTATGATTCTCGTTTGAAAAGCAGTGGGTTGATCATGAGAATTAAAAATTTGATTGGAAGGCTCAATAATAAAAGCAGAAGGTGATGAGATATGGATAGGTTTTGAAACAACTTCAATCTCCTCGAGGTTACATGGCTGATCAGATTCAAGAGAGGTTTGAATACAATGATCATCTTTATGAACTGGTCGAGGTAAAGATACTGAATCAACATCGACAATACAAGCAATATGTAGATCTTCTTATTATAAATATGGATATATAAAAGAAGGATGATGATCATCCAAATATACAAAACATAAGATGATTCTCTTAATGTGTGAAGGGAAAATAAGAAAAGAGTTAATAAATAAAAACAACAGTTCATGAAGAATACTCATAAATTGATACCTGGTTTTACATTTCTTCCCCTTCATCTTCCTGTCAACATGACCCTCCCCAATGGAGTCTTTGATTGTGGAGTCATGAGGAAGATTTCTACAGTCAATTTGGTGTCCTTCCTTGTTCTTCCATAAAAAGTAGGGTCTCTATCATTCTCCTAGCGAAACTAGCTCACTTCCGTTCCCCGGAAACAACGCCAATTTTTTATCACTCCAAGAGTCTTTCCCTGACTATAAAGGGAACGAGCTTGGTAACTTCATCAAATTTTTAATAATGTATAAACTGGAACAAGTTGGATGACTTGATATGCTCTCATTCACTCAAAATACACATGGATACACTCAAACATAAAAGGCTTTCAACTATACTTGTTCGGAAAGTTTAATCAAGATGTGAATGTATAAAGAATGCTTACCATATTCGTAGAAACACACACACAAGGGAATATGTGAATGCCCAACTATAACAGGAAGAAATACTTATGAGCTTCATCTATCAATGAAGATATAAGATGAAGGTTATCTTTCATTAGATAAACATAGACAAATGCATAAAACATTTAATTATAATCATGGAAAATATAGAAGATGGAAGTTTGAACAATTTATAGTGAAAGAAGCTTCTATTTCAATACGTTTTCCAAAATGTCTCACATACATGAATACTAGTCAAATCTCCAAATCTGAACCTCTTTTCACTGTTTCCTCTATGGGATTAAATAGTGTTTACAATATGGTTATCAGATCCTCCAAGGATGGATTGAATACCTACAAAATCTCATTATTCAAATCAATTACAAAAACCTTGGATCTAGATCCTATTTTCATGGAGTCAAACCATATCTTAATACTAGGTCTTCAACAACTCCACATGAGCTTCCTGATGCATGTAGAAGTCCTCCATCATCGAAATCCAATAGTTGGAACACCAAAATATATTCGACTGCTGAAAATCAGGTCACCTTTGACAAAATCCATCATACACAGGAAATTGACTAGTTTGTAGTGCAATGCACTGAGAAAACTTGTTTTGCACTACAAACTGACTGTAGAACACAGTTTTAAGAAAAATAAATAAAATGATGATTTGTGAAGTGGATCATGGGTTGGATATGATTACTTTAGACCTGGGAATTCATATGATAACCTGTGTAGGCTTGAGAACCTCAATTTTTATCATTTAGGCTTCCTCATACTTCATTTTTCAAAACTAACGTTTGATATCAAAATGTCATATTTCCAATGCTATAGACAAGTGCTCAATGCCTTTGGAGTTGTTTCTTGGAAAGTGAATACCTTGTACCCTGGAGAGAAACATCATCAGTGTTTTTTCTGTATTCATATCTCCCTTTTGCCAATTCTATCTATAAACCCTAAAATGAAGTATGATAATGATATGTGTTTCTCTTTGTATTTAGTTCTTGATAGGATTCATGGTCTTCAACATCTCTAACATAAAACTTCCTCTATGCTGCAATCATAAGAATCTCCCTCCAAACTCTAACAAATTATACACCAGCAATGAAACAAAACATGGAATATCTTCATTATAGTTTGTTGTATAGAAAAACCTTAATAATATGACTGTGTTATGATATTTGTTCCTGAAAGGATTTCAAATCTGTGATTGTAAAAAATCTTCTCTGCAAATGACTTGGGATAATGATCTCCAAAACTTCAATCTACATGCCTCTTCCTCCATTATAGTTTGTCAGAGGAAAAATGTAAAAATTACTGCTTTACATTTTGAGCACTAACAAAACCCTAAAACACTCTGTTTAATTCCTCAAAATGGCTCTCGAAGGTTATGGACCCCAATTTTCCAAACTGGGACCTACCACTAAAATGATCCTGCAAGTTGATTCCTTCAATTTTTCCCACTTTGAAAGCATAGAGATATATGAAAAATAATATAGTGGTCAAATATAGATGATACCTCCCTATTTAGGGAGGATTTTGGTCCCCAAAATATTTATTGAATGAGGTGAGGAAATCTTTTCCTCTACCTTCTCCCTGGAGTACCACTTTGCTTTCCTTATAAGTTTTCCTTTCAACCCAATCGTCCAAAGACCATGTTTCCCTTGTCTTATAGTTCTAGACCTCTTATGAAAAGTGTGTCCTCTGCTAACTTTGCCTAAGCATCTGGTGCTAAGTAATCTATGGAAGTTAGGACCTGCTCCTCCTCCTGATCCAACATGGAAGGATCATAGAGTTTGAAATTCTACACAATCACTACTGAGTAAATGCACATGTATGGAGGTATAATGAGTTTGCAATAATTATCTCCCACCTTTTCCAATATCTCAAAAAGACGATACTACAAATACTTGATTTTATTACCAATACCCTGTAGTCTTTGCTTATTCAGTTGTATCCATAATTTGTCTTCCACTCTAACCATTCTCTCTATTTTTTGTTGGTCATGTCTAGCCTTGTACTTTTCTTATGAATTCCTCAGTGTATTTTGTATTTGCAAATGGACCTATGTGATGTTCTACATAATGTTTTCTTCTTTCAATGCATCTCCTGTGAGGCCCTCCATCATTCCTTCTTGTTTTCCATATACATCATCTAAGGGTGAAGGTGGAAAATACCCAAAGAAAGTATCAAAAGGTGGCTTACCAGTATAAGTGTGGATTGATTTGTTATAAGAGTGTTCTATATATATCATATTTTAATTCTAGGTCTTTGGATAATTTTGATTGTAACCCCTCAAAAGATGCACCTAATTTTTGTTGACTACTTCCATTTACCCATCTATCTATGGATGGAATTTTGTATACCTTGTCAACTTAGTGTCCATCTTATCCCACAATGTAGTAAAAAAATACACTAATAAATTTGGTATCCTTGTCCTAGATGATGCTCCTTGGTATCCCAAGGTATACCCAAACATATTCAAAGAACTTGTTTGTTGCTTCTTATCTGCTGATGGTATTTTTACAAGGAATTAGGATGCACATTGTTCTGAGCCTGTTAACTACCACAAATAGATAGTCATGTCCCTTTCTGGTTTTTGGTAAGCCTCCCAAAAAATCCATGGAGATACTTTCCCAAGGTCGAGTGGGTATAGGTAAGAGATGGTATAGACCTTTCTTCCTGTTACTAGGATTGTCGGTACAACAAAGTATACATTGTATAATATATCGTTCTACACCTTCTTCCACTCTAGGCCAATACACATACCTTTGTAAATTTGCAACTGTCTTCTCAACACCAAAATTCCCTACAACCTTGTAGATGTGAGCTTAATTGATAAGTTACAATTGTTCACCTTTAGGGACATAGATCTTGTCGATATTGTAGAGTAAACCATTATGGAGATGATAATCGACCTTCCCATCACCTTATTCTATATGAATTCATCCCCCTAGTTGTTGAAACACCTCCTTGAAATCCTCATCTTTTGTGTATGCCTCTTTGTATGCATCATTGGTAAAAGGATTCATGTTTATCAAAGTTCCCAAATTTGTAATATTTGATGTAGATGGATGTGAAAGCATCACATTTTCCAACTTATTCATGCTACCCTTCTTATATTTTATGACCATAGGAAATTGTTGTAAAAACCCCATCCACTTTTAATGGCTGGTTTGTTGTAGATTACTATGGGCCTGAAAATATAGTAGTGACTGGTGATTTGTGTGGATGATGGTATCCTTTCCCATTATATAGTGATTCCACTTTTTAACAACTTGTACCAAGGCATATAGATCCTTGTTGTAGGTAGGGTAGTTCAGAACCGCCCCATGAAATACTTCAGAATGATAATAGGTGAGCATTCCTCCCTGCATTAGTACTTCTCCCATGGCATACCCACTTTCATATGTCTCCACTTCAAAGGGATTCTACAATTTTGTAGTGTGAGCATCGGTTATTGACTAATATTTATTTTCAACTCATCAAAGGCCCTCTGTTGATTCTTTCCCCACTAAAAAATCTTACCACTAGTTGTTATGGTGTAGAGTGGTGTTGCTACCACTGAAAATGCAACTATGAACTTAAACAAGTATTATTTTTCCCCAATAAAACTCTTAAATTTAGTGACATTTGTAGGAAATGGCCATTTCATGATGGTCTCCATATTTTCAGGATCTATCTTGAGCTCCCCTTCACCAATCACATACCCCAAATACACCAAATATTGTTGAGAAAAAACACATTTCATGATATTGTCCAACAATTGCTCCTCCTTCTAAGTCTCTAACACTTGCATAAGATGTGATATTTTCTCCTCTTTGGTAGCACTATAAACAAATATACCATCCAAGTAGACAATAACAAATGAGTCCATATAAGAGCATAAAACATCATTCCTTAGTCTCATAAATGTATTTGATGTGTTACATAAACCGAATGGCATAAAAAACCACTCATACACAGTTTTCCTTGTCTTGAAGGAAAGATTATAGGTATATTCTTCTTTGACTCGTACCTAGTGATATCATGATTTCAAATCCAACTTAGTGAATTACATATTCTCTAGTGTAATATTTTTCTATGCCTTATAATTGATACACATTCTCCAAGTTCCATCATTCTTGGGAATAATTATGATGGGTGACCCACAACGTGAGGTACTTGGTCGAATCACACCCTACTCCAAAAACTATAGAAACTAATTTTTCACTTCATTTGATTCTAGAATATAATATCTATATAGCCTAATATTCGACAATGGAGAGTCTGACAATAACTATATTTTGTGATCCACATCCCTCTTGGGTGGTATCCCTTTAGGCTCCTTGAGAACTCCTTTGTATTCATGTAGCAACTCCTTCAACTATTTTTTTTTCTCTTTAGTACACCCCTCTAGGGAAGCCTTCAATCACATTGAATCATCATTAGATTGATTTTAAATTAAGAAAAGGAAAATATATTTCTTACTAGAACTAATCAACTTCTTGGCTTGGTTGGCACTTACTAGTGATATATTTTACTTCCCTTTATGCGCATTGATGATGTAGGAATTCCCATCCTTGATCAATTAGTACTGGTTAGTTATCCACATGATGATTGCATCCCTTGTATACATGTAATCATTCCAAACAATACTCCACATATATCAAGCAATACTACATCCAATTCCACCTCATCAATAAAATCAACAATTATAGAAAATTCAATATTACACTATTTCATTACCTCTATCTTTGTATCCTTTTTTACCCAACCCAATGGATAGGGGCTAGGATGATCGTGAACCTCCAATCCAAGATTCTTGTCTAGATCCAATGCTATGACATTATTTTGTGAACCAAAGTCAAACAAAGAATCTATCTTGGTATTCTTGACCTGAATCTTGAGGTGTAATAGGTTGGTAATATCATATCTTCTTCGTATTGAAGGATACTAATATTCACCTCCTTATCCACAAATGTTTTAAAAATATTTTCATCCACACCTGAGTTGTTGAGCTTATGCTTCTACTAAGAATGGGGGTGAATCAATATATTATACTTTTTACTCTATTTAACCATTCATCAATATATCATTAGCTGAGAAACAATAATCACAAATAAAATCAAACCACAATGATTACACATAGTTTAATGTGGAAACCGTTACATAAGAAAACCACAAAAACTTATCTTTATAAATATTTGTAGGCACTGATCTATTGTTACAAATATATTAGGCACCAAACTACTATTACAAATATTGTAGGCACCAACCTACTAGAGACATTAATATCCTTAACTGAGCACCAAGCCATTGACACCTGGGCACGTGTTCGTTAATATGGTAAGTCATTTGCTTCTTATTTTCTCCACTTTTCATTATGAGCACCCCACCACCAACTCCAAAAACTCATCCTGTCAGAGGGAGGTCCCCTAAAGTCACACTAGAGAGTCTTTATGAATATACAGAATCGTTAGAAAAAAGGAGAGAAGAAAGATATTACAAACTCCAAATAGAGTTAGGATCATTAGAAAAATAGAGTGAAGAAAGAGAAGTAAAACTCGAAATAGAGTTAGAGGTAATGCTTGATAAAAAAATTAGACTCTTCAAAAATAGATAGAGGATATATTGTTAGGGTTCAAGAGTCAATTGTAGACAATGGAGGCTAGAATTCAAGAAATGGGAAAACAAAAAAAAAGAACCAAAGGAGTGGTTGAAGAAAATTACAACTTGCTAGATAGGATTAAAGAGCTAGAAGAAAAACTAACAAACAATTGGGTCCTAAGTAGTCTAGAGAATAAATTGTATATCAAAGTCATCAAAGAGGAAACGAATAAGATGATCGAATTGGATCATGAGTGTAATAAAATATCCTTGAACCTCATAATTTTTGGTATAAAAGAACAACAAGAGGAGGATACACTAGCAATAGTAAAAGAAGAACTAAAAAATAAATCACAAATTGAAATAGCTTACCTCATAGAGGAAAACAAGCTAGGTAAAATAATTGAACATAAATATAGGTTGATCCGTGTCAAGTTAAGTTGTAATGACCATAAATATAGAATACTCAGTAAATATCTGAGCTTAAAAGGGTTTGTAATATTTATAAATGAATACCTCATTCCCAAAGACCAAGTTGAAGTAAGGAAGGAAGAGAAAAAGGTAAAAGAATCCATGAAAGAAGGAAAATGGGAAGTAATTATAAATTGAAAAGCTATTGTTAGGGATAGAGAGCAGATCGATAATAATAAATAGGAATTTGGGATACTTGGGATCTTTTTTTGGAACTATCATGGCTTTCCATGGTGCAAAGGTCCTATGATAAATTGGATATCGAGTGATATTGATATTATTTGTCTAGTTGAAACATGGTAGCATGAAGAGTATAAGGTCCCTAATGTAGAAGGACTTTTCTTCTGGTTGGCATGGAAACAGATGTCCTACCATAGAGGAATAGGAGGCATAGTCTGTTATATTAGAAAGATCATTTCTCCTCACACTCAAATTCATAAAATCAACCTTATCAATTAGTACATTTGGATATAAAATTCAGACATCAATGTTAAGAAGATGTATATGGGAGATTTCTACTTTGCACCTATTAATTCTAGTTTTTATAAGAAAAAACATCTAGATAGAAATTGTCCCTATAATAATTTAAAACAAGATATTTATAGCTTGAGAAATGAATATAATAGCCTCCTACTAGGATACTTCAATGTTAGGACTACAACTAACCAATCTATTCTTTTAAGAAATGATTCTCACCATCACCCTTTATGGCTAGATGAAGACTGTATTTTAGCTAATATCTATGAAAGAAGATCTGACAACATGGCTAAAAATTTGTTTGGTACTAAGCTATTCAAGCTCTATAACTCTCAAGACCTAATATTTTGCAATGGAGTAATGAAGTGGCCTAACTCTAACTAGATGAATTGTATTCATGGACTGGGTAGTACTGTTGTGTATTATGTGATATTTGATATCTCCATTTCCAACCAAATAGTAGCTTTTTACCTTTTAAATGACCATGAATCCAACTCTAATCATAGACCTTTAACCCTAAATATAAAATTTTCCATGCACATGAACGCCATTGAAGAAATTTCTAATAATCAAAGGCACAAAATCTTTGAAAAAAGTAAAGTTGATCTTTCATTAAACTATTTAAATAGGGAATTGCATCTCCTAACTCATAAGGAAAACATTGAAGACCTGTATCATAATTTTCCAACTACCCTTTCCACTTATATTAATAAGCTCTTAATAATTTCTCTTCCTAGGTGTCTTGTAAAAAGAATAATAGAACAACCAACCCTTGGTTTGATAAAGAATGTAAAATTGCTAGGAAAACCATTATGGATTATTCTAATGAATCTTTAAAACTTGATAACATTAATACGTACAAATCCTTAATTAAAAGGAAGAAAAAGGTATTGTATCAATAAAAGGAAAGATCAACTTTCATAACTATCTAAGATTGATCCTAAGAAGTTCTGGAGGAAAATTCTAATACACAATACTAAAAAAAATAATATGATTCCCTTAAGGGATTGGAATTCCTACCCTAAAATTCTTTACGAGTTCCCTAATTTCATGGAGACCATTCATATTTTCCCTATAAAGGATGAAGTTTTTTATTTGGATGACATAGATTTTAGGGTTAAGAGACTGTTCTTGGACTAATCGGTAAGTGCGGACACAAACAGATCTCCCTAGTTCCACCCAGAACTAGAACAAAATAGACCAGAATATAAGACTTTCCCTAAGCTCTAATTATTGAGTTTACTAGCCAACAAGAGATAGACAACATATCTTTTAAATGTAATTTCCTCTTTCCATTGCCATCCTCACTCTATTCCAATGATCATGCAATATTGAACCTACAAAGGGGCACAAGAAAACCAAAGTGAAATCAATAAGGTATACTCAACAAGAACCTATGTATGTGATCAAGGAATCATACAATAAAATGAGATTAGTTTTATGGAAAAGAAACATATCACTATATCATATTAAATAGAAAGTGGAGAATATAAACAAAGCGTTGATGTCACAAGGTCCCCTTTCAATGTCCCTTTTCTCTAACACACACACCTTTTCTCCAAATCCTTTGAATGAAGAAGATCCACCATGTAGCTTGTAGAACTAAAGAAAAGCTCTCAAGAACAATCTGAAGTAGAACTCTCCATACAAATATTAGCCTATTCAAACTTATCCTTTTTCATAATAGAACCATTCTTATATAGAGTGAAAAAGAGATGGATGAGGATATTAGGATAATCCCACCAAATCAGAGAAGCGAGTAAGATCCAAACCGATCGGAGGCCACCTCATATTCTAGAAGATTCCCTTCTAGAACATTTGTGAAGTTTGAATTTTCCTTATCTTTTAACATCGTCGCACCCTAGGAATATGGAAACCTATGGAGAGATTGTAGTCCAACTCTAGGGAAAGATACGATGATCAGACATCATCACACCCCATGAATTTTGCAGGTTGTGATGACCTTCCTTAATAAGGTTTTTGAGAAAGGAAATAAAATCACTCTTTCATGGATAAAGACTCTTTTATAATTTTAGGGAACATGAACACATATTGTCAGTGGATCAATGGGGTGACCAAAATAATGTGTAAAAAAATGACCCCCAAAGTATGAAGCTGGAACTCGTGATAGCTGAAATACTTTGTATAATGTGTGTATCGAACAAGGAGCGCGTCGATCAGGAACCTGCAAACAATCAAGGATCTGTATAATAATATACCATTATCTTAGGTAGTCATTCCCATGCTCAAATTAAAAAAAATTAGGTGATTTGTGGCCACTAAATATACACTATGGATCCATGTCAGTATGAATTGACATAGCCACCATGAATGCATTGTGGATCTATTCTCTAAAGAATTCAAACTTGGACATAGCCACGAGACATGCATAGTGGATCTATGTGTCAGTACTAATTCATGAATACTCCATCACAACCTAGATCAGAATGATGAGATCCAGGTTCTTCATTTCTATCATCCCTAAGTATGAATCTAACCATGCGATTATAGGTGTCGATGTCGAACATTATAGAAACCACTTGATTATCAGTCAATGATGAAAACTGTTAAAAAGTGTGAGGGAAATCACCATTGATGTCAATGACTCCTAAGGTACCCTATTGCAATCCAATGAATGTGAATAAATTAATTGAAGTCAAACACTCGATGGAATCTCCCAATCAGGGGTCAATGATGTGAACCCATTGTTGAAAGTGAAGAAACTTTCCATTGAGGCCTGCAGGATCTAAGGTACTAAATGATTTATAAGTCTTGTTCCCAGATAATGTGTTGAAGTCGATAGGAAAAGACTCATCACAGGAGGGACTTGTCGTATCCCCCATCAATGACATGAAATAAGTAATATATTTGAAGTAGATCAAAGTATGAAGTGATTTGGAATCAACTCAGGGAAGGCCGACATGGTACAAAATTTATAAGTGTAGATGGCCGACTTGATAGAGGGATTTTTTAGGTTGGACTTCTCTTGAACATATGAATGACACGACAATGGTATTGACAACATTGACTCAAGGAGGACCCAACATAGGAACAAGTAGATGGTCAAATGAGAGACAAATGAATTTCCCAACCTGGATACAATGATGAAGGGGGTTTCATGTTCAAGAGAGACTATTATTTCCACCAATACGAATACATAGAGACATTTATTTCCGAATTCCCCCCCACCATTTCTACCGAGTACCTCTTTATTTTTACGCAAGCTTGAGGAAGATAACATATTCTTATTGATGTAATATCATCCTTCGGACGAGTCCCTCGGAGTATGTTTAACGAACCCTAAGAAGGATTGGTTCGATCCCATATGGGTCTTTTGATGCTTGTTTAATGAGTCCAAGGAAATAAAACTTAGGGTTTTTCAATTTTAGAGAGTCTAAAAAACACTTAAAGAGAACTCCAACAGGTCCTTTTTCATAAATTAATCTAACGAAACTAAAAATGTGATAACCTACCGCTCATCAAATGTTTTCTTCAAATACTTTTACGAGCATGAAAAGAACAAGGTTGCTTGGCAATCTTTTCATGTTTAAGGAGCATGAAAAGAGATTAAAGGATACTCCATGGGTTTTGTTTTTCATGTCACCATTATGAATTTGAAAAATGACAAAAGACTACTTGATTACATTCTCATGGTTTCACGAGCATGAGAAAGAATCAAGACTTTCTCGGAGTTTTTCCTGAAAAAACCTAAAAGGATATGTACATGCGACAAATGTATAAAAACAAACCAAAAACCCAGACCCTTGTTCCAACATCTCACCTCTAGACTTTATCAATCGACGAAAATCAACCACTTGTAAATTTGTTAGGAATTTAGGATTTGGATAAAGCATAAAAAATGATATAATATACAAATGAAAGTAACAAAAATCAATAAAATAGGAAAAAAACCACATTTAACCATTTCATTTGTAACTTTGCCCAAATATTGCTCCAAAGCCCTCTTTTCACCTCAATTTTCAATTGTTGATTGTGGAGTGTACGGGGGATAATTTCATGAATCGTCTCCACTAAAGAGGTAATATCCTTCTCCTTAATCTTTGCATGGTTTTCAAAATGATTTTCATTGCTTCAATTTATGTTTTGGGTTGATTTTTTTGGGGTTACCCATGCGTTGAGGTCATCGCAAGTGCCCTATATCGGGACCTGGGATGATATAGGATCATCATAGGTGACCCTAAATATGGGGGGAGATGACGTCACTCTGTGCGAATGCACTAGCCCGCGACGACTGAAACCAAAAATTTAAAAAGATGAATCGAGCAAGAAAAAAACACCAAGAAAGAAAAATTATGTTTCTAATCTCATCTTATGGTTCCTTGGCAGGATTTCCTTGGCTAAGATGTTGGAGTGGCATGAAAAAGAGCATGAAGAGGAATATTACTTCGCTGGGAATGACTCGGGAATAATGATGGCCCTCCGATAGTGTGGGTGACTAAAATTCTTCAAGATTCAGGGCATGAGGGCCTAGCTGAGACTACTTGAGTACCTGTTTCATATGTGAGATGTGGACAAGCAGGAATTTCATGTGGGTGCCCACACACTCACCATATATATCAAGTATATTTACTTCCTAAGAGGAATATCTCGTTGTGGTTCACGGGTGACACTTACAGGTAGCATGGGAGGCGGTGAGACTATGAACTACTACGTCTGTCATCATTGTGTGTCAGGAACTGAGAAACATAGCGGTAAGGTCGTTATAAGGGATGTCTGTGATTTTCCTTTGTGTACTATCCTATATACTATTACTCACATGGTAGGGAGTGAAGCTCCCCACATGGATTTGTAGAGCCATTTTTATTATGCACTAGAGTTTATGTAACCCCAAGTCTTCAACTTGTGAGAAGGGGTCCTAAAAAGCATGAAGAAACAACTTACCGAGTGAAGAAGTGGTGGGTTGAAACAATTTGGATATGGGTATATTTTGGTATCCTTCTTATTGGAAAGGGTCCCTATCCTACGCTTACAGTTGGAGTGGAGTATACCCACTCTACAAGATCCAAGGATGAAGAGGTGGGTAGACATCATGGCAAGACATGGAGGCGGTCACATCGTCAGATATGATGATGTCTTCTTCCAATGGTTGAGGACTCAAATGCTCATGGTCAATGATTATACATATGTTGGGTTATATTTCTATGGATATCCAGACCTATCCATTTCGGAAGGTTCTATTAGCGATATTTCTTGTAAGGGGGTTAGAATGAAAAAGAATGGGTTAAAAACCCACTTGTCCTAAATTTTGAATGATGATGCGCCCGTGATAAGTGACAAGCAAGTCCGAGCGGTGACGATTCGCGCGCCCGGATCAATGGTGCATATGGGATTGCGGACCCCCCCCCCCCC
>JASDQU010104300.1:22720-63297 GCA_032191745.1 Picea mariana | reverse complement strand
GGGGGGGGGGGTCCGGAATCGAGCGTGTAGCTTTCCAACAGCTCATATTTTAGAACCTAGATCAATGGCGCTCGCGCGATCCCATCATTCTCAGCTACTTGGTTTTAAATCAACGTGGGGCCCTCTGTCGTGTCACCTTGCCATCCATCCATCCCCCCTCTTCTGTTTATGTGGTCCATCCTACATGCCATCATCCACTTACCGCTCGCCGCACGACCCGTTCCCTTCCACGTCAACCTTCCACTAAGAGTGTGTCCATTATGTGTCATCTCCCGTCCCCTACGCTTATTCCTTTTTCCATGTGTCTCTCCTATAACCCCTCTCGCCCCCATATCTTTTCAGGCCTCGCCCTCATAGTCCGACGCCACTACTCCTGTCATGTGCACTATATTTCACGATGGCCTCCACACCTATTCGTCAAGCCATTCAGTTATCCCAGGTGGCAGCACAAGAAGTCTTCCACATCCCAAAGTGCTGAGTTGGCCAGGTCGTCCTCAATCCCCATGAAGAAATTATTGAGGCAATTGGTGGTGGTTAGACATCATCTCCACCATAATGGGAAAGTCCGGCAATGAATTAAAGGCACGTCGATTCACCGATGAAACTGTCAGAAGATCGATCACGTCTGCCATAAGTTGCACGACCATTCAGAGATTGCAGCTGTAGATTGTCAGAAGCCATGCAAACACAAAGATTTTAATGCTACGTCTCGATTTTTTTGTTGTTGCTAGTTTGAGTATATGAGGTCATTTTCACCATTTTTGTATCTATTGATGGTTGAGCTAAGATCCCGACTGTAAAGTTTCAACAACCATTATGGTTTCCTGGTTATGCCTCTGTGTTTGAGATTTCTTGTTTTATGACAAACAGTTCTCCTTTTCCATCTATGTTTCATCTCATGCCAGAGAGTTCATTATCGAATGATTCGCGTGGATTGTTGCAATTATGTTATGATAAAGTATTTGTTGTGACATTATTGTATTCTTTGGTCTTCTGTGTTTGAATGTAAAAGGATCTTGCGTTTGGATTCTTTCTTCTCCAGTCTGTTACAAACCTAATGTTTATGATAGACCTTCGCACTCTTCTCATGCAAGTCTTCCCCCTACTCACCTTTTATTGCAACTCATTGTTTGAAGTTTATCAAGACCTCACTCGTCCATGCATGCCTGGCCTAGTTTCTGAGTTCAGACGGTATTGTTCTGAGTTTTCCTCCATTTGATCACCCCTTTAAACAAATCATGACATTAAACTGATGGGTGTCGGGCTCCGCTCCTGCAAGCAATCCGGGATTAACTTCTGACGCCAACATTTCTGGTGCCGTTGCTGGGGACGAAGTTGAATATTTTCCCCGGGATTGAATGACAAAGATTAAGCTGATTCTGAAGGTGCATCAGATATCAGAACTTGAAGATTGCTACTGTGCACCTGGTGAATCCATTGTGATGACTCCACTGCGGCGAACCCATTGAATTAGTTGTGGCTTCCGGCGGCAGAAACATGCGGTCCCATCCACAACTTCCTCTGGCTAAAACTAAAGAAAATCCGGAGGTGATTCTCAGAAATGGAAAGGACCCTCAAGGAGAAATTTTTGCCCCCGAATCAGGTATTTCCCCACCTCCTTCCATAAGAACTCCATTTTCTTATTCTCAGCTTCCTAGTCGTCCTGCCTCTGAGGTTTCCCATTTTTTGAATTTCGGGAGTGTTCCTGCTGAGTTTTCTCCTCTTGGTCTAGTATCAGAGGGAGAGATCCTTGTCACTCCCCCCTCCCTAGAATTTGTGCCTCAGTACAGACCTCAGGCCTCAGAAGGTTTCACCACCCCTCCTTTTATTGCTACTACTGCACAAAGAGAATCATATGCACATTCAGGTCCCTTAGACCTCTCTCTGTTTTCCCCATCGTCTCCTTCGAGAACCTCTTTTCCGACATCTCCCGTTCACACCCCTTCTCCTCAAATTTATCCCCCACCTAATATTCCTATGGCTGGTGCTAATCCCCCTCTGAATAGAATGGATTCCATAGTCGCTGCTAGATATGCTCCCTTAATCCTACCTCATCCCATGAATCCTCTCCCTGCTGGAGACTACTTGAATTACATTCCCAAGTTCACTGGGGAAGGGGACATAACTGCAGAAGAGAACCTGACTGCTTTCTACAGTTATGTAGACAATCTGAACATTGAAAATGAAGATGTCTGGATGAGAGTCTTTGTCCAGAGCTTGGATGGTGAGGTTAGAAAATGGTTCAGGGGACTGGCCCCTGGATCTATTGCTGGAATTGAAGCCCTGGACAATGTTTTCCTGAGGCAGTGGGGAGATAGGAAAGATTACATATATTACATGATAGATTTTGGGTCTCTGAAGAATATGGAAGGAGAGTCTGTCTCTGACTTCTCCAAAAGATTCAATAAAATGTATAACAAGATTCCTGCAGAGATAAAACCCTCAGAGGCCTCTGCCCAAATTTCCTATGCTGGTGCATTCGACCCTGATTTCTATCTTTTATTAAGAGAAAGAAGAGCCACCTCCTTAGCTCAAATGCAATATGAAACTATAGAAGTGGAATCCAACATATTAGCAGCTGACAGACTGAGGAACAGGGCCGACACAGACAGAAGAAAGGGAAAATCAGAAGCCTCAACTTTCGGCCCATCATTGCCCCACCCTCAAGTAAATGAGTTGACCCTGGTGATGAACTTTTTGAAAGAAGAGATGAAGAGATTGAAAGTGGAAAGGAAACAAATGAACACAGGCCCTTAGAGCACCGAGAATAGAGCAGGTTTTAGAAGGCCAAATAGTTTTTCTCCTCCAACTATGCATAGAGAGAAGGAAAGAGACAGGGACGACCAAAGAATTTAGGCTCCCTTCCAGAACAATTTTGTGGCCAATGAAGAAGAAGGGGAAACAGACGAGCCTGAGCCTAAAATCCACTGTTTAGAAGTCACTCCCCCTTTCCCTCACCTGACCCAATCAACATACGAGGAGTCTCTCATGAACAGTCAGCTAAATGAATTGAGCAAAGAAGACAAAGCTAGTTGTGGCCGAGGTAGGTATAACCTGAGGTCTGATAGAAAGGCAGTAGCACCTGATATTCCTGAGCAGTCCACTAAAGTAGAGAAGCCTGCAAATGAGGTAGTAGACAGTCACAGAGGTAAGAAGGCCCAACCCCTCTCTCCCATTGTCCACACTCATGTCCCTGAAATAAGAGAAATTCCAAAGCTTACATATTCTTTTAATTTCGAGCATGAGATTCAAAAGATCAGAGTCCCTGTGCCCCTCACTGAGCTAATCAAACACGGTGAATTCAAAAAGCGCTTCTCTGACCTTTTGAAATTTGAAGCCTCATGCCCTTCCACAGACTTCATAAACCTCCAAGATGAAAAGCCAGCAGTTGTCCTAGGTCCCATGGCAGAAGACATAGATGATTCATCCCCTCCCTTCTACACCTCCCTGAACATACATGATAAAGTACTGCACAACTGTTTGATGGATTTAGGGGCCTCTCACAACCTCATGCCCAAAACCATCATGGAAGAATTAGGACTGGAAGTCACCCAAGCTTATCATGACCTCTATTCTTTTGACTCTAGGAGAGTGAAATATTTGGGAGTCATCAAGGACCTGGCAGTTTCTTTGTTTCAGCTGCCCATGAAGAGTATGGTCATCGATATTGTGGTAGCTGATGTTCCCCCCAAGTTTGGCATGTTGTTGTCAAGGTCTTGGATTAAGAGACTTGGAGGGACGTTACAGATGGACCTCACATATGCCACCATTCCAGTCTTTGGAGGGGAACATAGGAGATTGTACAGAGAAGCCCAACTAGCCTACATTGTCAGTGATGAAGCAAACCCCACTAATCACCCCATCTTTGCACTTGACACTGACTTAGGGTCTATCTTGTTACAGGTCACTGAGACTCCTGAGGCCCCTTTGCAGATTAGAAAGTAGCCCATTCTCAATCAGGAGATGCCTCCTCCAACCACCTCTGTTTGGAAGATGTTCTTTGATGGAGCTTCCTCCAGTATGGGTGCAGGTGCCAGGGTGGTATTCGTCTCCCCATGTCAAGTGACCATATCTCTGTCATACAAGCTGGAATTCGAAGTCACCAACAACATGGCAGAGTATGAAGCTCTGGTTCTGGGATTAAGAGCTGCAAAGGAAATGGGAGTAAAGGAGATGGTTGTGTTTTGATATACAGAGTTGATTGTCCAACGGGTAAAATTTTTTTATCAAGCCAAGCATCCTCGTCTCAAGAATTACAGAAATGAGGTATGGGACCTAGTTGATAATTTCTTCCTGGATTTTAACATCTCTTTCATTCCAAGGGAAGAAAATGCTCCAGCTGATTTTTTAGCCTTCTCAGCTAGTTTTCTTGAAGTTCTTGCGCTACCCACTGTCAAATCTGATGTCGAAATAAGATATAGACCCTCTGTACTGGACAATGTCAGACATTGGAAGGTATTTGAATATGACCTGGAGATCGAAAAATTTCTCCAATCCATTGATGACTTTTCTGCGTCACACATAGATGAGGATCCTGACGTGGAAGGTGACCATCACCCTGAGGAGTTTTTGAATGAAATTGCTAGCCACCGGATTATTCAACTACCGAGCAATCACATACCAAAAGGTCTGATCCCATTAGAAATATTGTTCAATGGGAATGATGTGGCAGTAAGGGGGAGAGTTTCAGGTGATGATGCTGATACAGTTGAGTGCAACATAGGCACACCAGAGGAGCCCAAGTTTGTCAAGTTGTCGAGGAGTTTGACCGAGGGGCAGAGGGTAGAATATACCGAGTTGCTGAGGGAGTTTGCTGATGTGTTCGCATGGACCTACGAAGACCTCAAAACATACGACACATCAGTCATTGACCACAAGATCCCGCTGAAAGCAGAGGCTAGGCCATTCAAGCAGAAGCTGAGACAGATAAATCCCATGCTATTACCTGTCATGGAGAAGGAAGTGAAGAAGCTGCTAGATGCCCAAATCATTGTCCCCTTGAGATATTCTGACTGGGTGGCCAATTTGGTCCCAGTAAGATAGAAAAGTGGCGAAATCATACTCTGTGTTGATTTCAGGAACCTAAACAGGAGCTCAAGGAAAGATAATTATCCTCTGCCCAACATGGAGCACATATTGCAGAAGGTCACTGGTGCATCTAAAATAGCCATGATTGATGGCTTTTCTGGTTACAATCAGATATCAATCATGCCTGAGGACAGAGAAAAGACAACCTTCACCACTCCTTGGGGCACATTCATGTATGCCAAAATGTCGTTTGGGTTGATGAATGAAGGAGCCACATTCCAACGAGCCATGGACATAGCCTTCATCAGGGAAAAGGATAAGTTTGTGGTGATCTACCTAGATGACATAACAGTCTTCTCCAAGACTGATAAAGAGCACCGCTGCCACTTGAAGAGGGTTTTCCTGAAGTGTTGGAGGTATGGCCTATCTTTAAACCCCAAGAAATTGTTGTTTTGTATGCAAGAGGGAAATCTATTAGGCCATATAGTATCATCAGAGGGGGTGAGAATTGATCCTAGCAGGGTGGAAGCAATCCAGACCCTGTCACTTCCCAGATCCAAGAAAGAGGTTCAGGCATTTTGGGGGAAGATTAATTTTCTGAGGAGATTTGTCTCAAATTTCGCCGAATTGGTGAAACACATCATGACCATGCTCAGAAAGGGAAATGAAGTAAAATGGACTACTGAACCCAGGGAATCTTTTATCCAAATAAAGAAGGCATTGACTGAGGCACCTATGCTAATCAGTCCTGATTATTCGAAAGATTTTCTGATTTTTTCTTTTGCTTCTTGTGATACAGTAGCAGCAGTCTTATTGCAGAAAAATGATCGAGGGCAAGATAAGCCTATTGCCTTCTTTAGCAAAGCATTGAGAGATGCAGAACTCCGATACGAGATCATGGAAAAGCAGGCCTATGCATTGGTGAAGGCTCTTAAAGCTTTCAGAGTCTATGTCTTGCACTCAAAGATCACTGCATATGTCCCTTCAACCTCTGTGAAGGACATTCTTATACATCTTGACATAGACGGGAGGAGAGGTAAATGGATCGCCAAGATCCTATAATTTGACCTAGATATTAAGCCCACCATATTGATAAAGGGGCAGGGTTTGGCCAAGCTGCTGGTTGAATCCAACTGCAAGGCTTTGGGAATTAACTTCATCAATGAGCAAGCTGAGCCATCCAACAAGCAGTTCTAGGGCACCCTATCACTAGCATCATGCCCCTGGTACAAGGATATCTTCTATTTTCTGCAAGAATTAAAGCCCCCTGATGGATTGGAAAAAAATAAGGCTAGGGCCTTAAAGCTCAAAGTGGTCAGGTATTGCCTCATNCCAAGCTGCTGGTTGAATCCAACTGCAAGGCTTTGGGAATTAACTTCATCAATGAGCAAGCTGAGCCATCCAACAAGCAGTTCTAGGGCACCGTATCACTAGCATCATGCCCCTGGTACAAGGATATCTTCTATTTTCTGCAAGAATTAAAGCCCCCTGATGGATTGGAAAAAAATAAGGCTAGGGCCTTAAAGCTCAAAGTGGTCAGGTATTGCCTCATTGACCAAGCTTTGTATTGTAAAGACCCTCTAGGGGTATTACTCAGGTGTCTGGACCCGCAGCAAGCCCAGAAGGCTATGTTCGATTTCCATAGAAGCCTCTGTGGAGGTCTTCACTTCTGGAAGACCACAGCTCACAAGATCCTCCGGGCTGGGTATTATTGGCCCACCTTATTTCCTGATGTCTGCAGGGAAATCAGAGCTTGCATCAAATGCTAAAAATTCTCAGGAAAGCAGTAGCTCAAATCCCTGCCATTAAAGCCTGTGGTAGTCTCGGCACCCTTTCAGCAGTGGGGATTGGACTTTATCGGGGAAATTCATCCTCCCTTAAGTGGCCAGCACCGATGGATTCTGACTGCGATCAACTACTTCACCAAATGGATAGAAGCTGTCCCTACCAGGAGCACTTCTCACAAAGTGATTATCAACTTTCTGGAAGATATTATAACCAGATTTGGTTGCCCCAGCAAAATTGTCATTGATAATGCCTCTCCTTTTCGGTCTGAGCCTCTGGTCAAGTTCTGTGATCAGTTCGAGATTTCACTGATTCATTCTACTCCCTATTATCCTCAAGGGAACGGACTGGCAGAGTCCTCTAATAAAATCCTAATCAAGATTATCAAGAAGCTATTGGAGGACAATAAAAGGGCCTGGGACTCAAAGCTCAAGTTTTCTCTTTGGGCTGATCGAGTGACAATAAAGAAATCCCTAGGCATCTCACCTTTCCAACTCGTTTACGGAATGGAGGTTGTTTTCCCCAATCAGCTCGCCTTATCTGTGGCTAAATTCCTCCAGGACCTTGAAGGGGAACCTAACCATGTTCTTAGAAGGATTCATTAGATGGTGGAAGTGCAGCAGATCAGAGAACAGGTCACGAACAGGGCCTACAATCATCAGTAGAAGATCAAGAAGGCTTTTGACAGGAAGAGCAAAAAGAAAGAATTTGAGCAGGGTGATCTAGTGCTCAAATGGGATGCACTCAGGCAGGAAAAGGGAAAACACAGTAAATTTGATGCCCTCTGGTTCAGATCTTTCAAGATCCTTGAAGTATTTGCAAACAACACCTACAGGTTGCAGGATCTGGAAGGCAAAGAAGTTTTTAGCAGCCCAGAAAATGGGCATTTCTTAAAAAAAAAAATTCTGTGAGCCGCAGTCGGCTCTTTTGTTTTGTTTTGTAAATATTTTTTTTGTTTTTCTTTCATCCTAATAAATGACTCCATAGCCCAACAGTAAAGGCATTGAATCTGCAAAATAGTTCTTAGAGCATCACAGGGACGAATCTATCCCCCATGGAGCCAAATGTTAGCGATATTTCTTGTAAGGGGGTTAGAATGAAAAAGAATGGGTTAAAAACCCACTTGTCCTAAGTTTTGAATGCTGATGCACCCGTGGTAAGTGACAAGAAAGTCCAAGCAGTGGTGATTCACGTGCCCAGATCAACGGTGCATATGGGATTCTAGACCCCCTCTGCCTTTCTATCTTTAAGCGGAGGGGGGGGGGTCTGGAATCAGGGGTGCATCTCTTCAACAGTTCGAATCAGCGCGCCCGGATCAACGGCGATAAAGGAAATTCCGAACCCCCCTGCCTTTCTACCTTTAAGTGGAGGGGAGGGGGGGTCTGGAATCGAGCGCGTAGCTTTCCAACGGCTGAGATTTTAGCGCCCGGATCAATGACTCTCACGCGATCCCATCATTCTCAGCTGCTTGGTTTTAAATCAACGTGGGGCCCTCTTTCCTGTCGTGTCACCTTGCCATCCGTCCATCCCCCCTCTTCCTTTTATGTGGTCCATCCTACATGCCATCATCCACTTACCACTCGTCGCACGACCCGTTCCCTTCCACGTCAACCTTCCACTAAGAGTGTGTCGATTATGTGTCATCTCCCATCCCCTACGCTTATTCCTTTTGCCATGTGTCTCTCCTATAACCCCTCTCGCCCCCTTATCTTTTTAGGCCTCGCCCTCATAGTCCAACGCCACCACTCCTGTCATGTGCCCTATCCTTCGTGATGGCCTCCACGCCTATTCGTCAAGCCATTCAGTTATCCCAGGTGGCAGTGCAAGAAGTCTTCCACATCCCAAAGTGCTGAGTTGGCCAGGTCATCCTCAATCCCCATGAAGCAGTTATTGAGGTAGTTGGTGGTGGTTAGACATTGTCTCCGCCATAATGGGAAAGTCCGGCAATGAATTAAAGGAATGTCGATTTGCCGATGAAACTATCAGAAGATCGATCGCGTCTGCCATAAGTTGCACGACCATTCATAGATTGCAGCTGCAGATTGTCAGAAGCCATGCAGATGCAGATCTTTTAATGCTATGTCTCGATTTTGTTGTTGTTGCTAGTTTGAGTATATGAAGGAATTTTTTCCATTTTTGTATTAATCGATGGTTGAGCTAAGCTCCCGACTGTAAAGTTTCAACAAACATTCTAGTTTCCTGGTTATGCCTCTGTGTTTGAGATTTATTGTTTTATGACAAACAATTCTCCTTTTCGATCTATGTTTCATCTCATGCCAGAGAGTTCATTATCGAATGATTCGCGTGGATTGTTGCAATTATGTTATGATAAAGGATTTGTTGTGACATTATTGTATTCTCTGGTCTTTTGTGTTTGAATGTAAAAGGATCTTGCGTTCGGATGCTTTCTTCTCCAGTCTGTTACAAACCTAATGTTTATGATAGACCTTCGCACTCTTCTCATGCAAGTCTTCCCCCTACTCACCTTTTATTGCAACTCACTGTTTGAAGTTTATCAAGACCTCACTTGTCCATTCATGCCTGGCCTAGTTTCTGAGTTGAGACGGTATTTTTCTGAGTTTTCCTCCATTTGATCACCCCTTTAAACAAATCATGACATTAGACTGATGGGTGTCGGGCTCTTCTCCTGCAAGCAATCCAGGATTGACTTCTGACGCCAACAGGTTCCAAGTGGGGGGACGTAAGTAAGAAGGAAATTTTATTTATATAATGATTTTTTTATTTTTAATGACATAAATGTTTTTTGTGTTTTATAAGTCTAAATACTAATCAAATGCTCTCCAGAAATGCATATGTGGAACATTATCATCTACCAGGATCATCCCCTATATAGAGACGAGGGGAGAGAGGTGTCGTAGCGGGAGTGGCTACTACCAATCTCAAGGCCATAAAACAAAACCTGGAGGGGCTCACTATGAACGTCCTGGATGCCACAATAGATGATATTCCTAGGCATTACCAATGCCACATAGTGGGCGTGTCTGCATCCATCGGTTGAATATTGTGTAGAGTGGGACAGGCAGTCACTTGTTATAGTGATAAGCATTTGTGATTCTTGTTTTATATGAAGTTATTTTCTTCACATTTTTTACATTTTGGTCTTCGGACAAAAACACTTTTTTGTAAACTTTTATTGTTATTAATATAAGGCTCCTACTGGATTACTTGTTTTATGTATAAAGTGTGTATGGATTTTCTAAATGTCTCAAATTTTTTTCTAACACATAATTAGCCAATGCATCTGTTAATGTATTTAGACATCTAGGAATGTGTTGATATTCAATGTAATCAAAATGATGTTCCAAGAGGAGAATTCGTAAATATACCCTTAACAAAGTAAAACTCCAGATGGAATGAACTTACTCAACTGTAGTACTACTAACTATGAATCGAGTCGTATAATAAGGTGATAGATTCCAAATGAAACAACGTCAGTTAACAACTCAATAACTGCATTGTATTCCACAATATTCTTAGTTTCATGACCAAGGAAATCACCATGTAGACTGATTAATTCATTTGTAGGTGCATAGATTGCCCAAGAAACAAACACTAATTTGTGAGTACTACGACTAGCTCCATCAACAAATCCAATGTAGGGTAGTGAAGACACCGACATATAGAGACCAAGAACAATGCAAGGTGAGCATATGAAAGAACAAAATCAAAAATAAAAAAGCACACAAGAGTATGATACACTAAAAATACACAACACTCATGCAAAAATGATTTAAGCATAGAACTTCTTCAAGTAGATCCCATTTTTGGGTTCACTCAAAGGAATTCCATCATAATCGACTAGTTCATAAGCCTCTTTCTCCACCACTCATTTCACAATATAAGGACCCCACCACATAGGCTCAAATTTATTGGACCATAGCAAATCATGATCTTGCTCATAAAGAAGAACTAGATCACCTTCAGAAAAAACATATGGTTTGACATGCTAGTCATACTGAGCTTTAACACACTTTTTCTGAGTTTCAATAACTATAGCAACATCATGATGAATTTATTCTAATTTCATTAGATACAAAAGATGTTCTTCCTCGACCGAGGTGTTAGGGAGAAGTTCGACAACTAGTTTCAAACATGGAATCTCACATTCAATCGGAAAAATTGCTTTGATACTCTATACTAACTAGAAAGGTGTAAACCCTATAGCAGAGTTAACGGATGCCTGATATGCCTATAATGATGAGAACAACATCGTGTGGCAATTTGACTTATGAATTTCTACCATTTGTCGAAGCATAGTAGTGAGGACTTTGTTGATCGCTTCAACCTGGCCATTGGCCTGTGGATAGTAAGGTGTTGAGTTTTCATGGTGAAGAACCAACTTCTCAGTGAGTTTAGACATCATGAAATTCTGGAAATGACTACCATGATCAGTAACACTATCTTGAGGGAAACTAAACCGATTAATGATATGATTGAATATGAATAACGTTGTACTTTTATTGGTTTTCACAAATGTAGGCATCGCCTCAGCCCATTTAGTTAAATAATCCATAGCTACAATAATTTATCCATGCCCCCCGGCCGAGTGAGGGTTACATGCCATGAAGTCAATGCCCCATTTGAAGAATGGACCAATGAAAACTACAGGGTGAAGAGGAGAAGGATGGGATCCGATCTTGTTGTTTTATGTTTGACAAGCATGGCATTTCTGGATGACAGTAATGAAATCCTTAAACAATGAAGGACAAAAATAACTAGCTCGTAATATCTTTTGGGCTGTGGCATACCCAACCATATGACCTCCACATGCTCCAGAGTGACAATCATTCAAATATTTCTCAGCTTCATCGTAAGTGAGACATCATCGAAATATGGAATCAATACCACAATGGTAAAGGGTATCCCCAAACATAATGTATTGACGAGTTTGATACTGGATATGAAAACGATCTATACTAGAAATATCAGGATGAAAATTTTGGGTCTAGAGATAGATGATGATATCTCCATACCATACGTCATCAAAACTAATCAGAAAGAGGGATTCATCAAATAAGGAATCCTCTTCCACAGTTGCAATCTCATTAGAGGGAAGGTCACAAATCAAATCAGTGAAAACCAAATATTTCGTTGACTTGGCACGCTCAAACTCCAAATGAAACTTGTGGAGAATAACTATCCATTTAGAGTATTTCCCCCCCAACAATTTTCGGGTAAGGATGTGTTGCATGGGGTTGTAATAAGAAATAATAGTGGTTCTATGTAATAAGATGTAGTGACGAAAATGTTGAACAACTTGAATAGATGCCAAGGCCAGTTTCTCCACATGTAAATATTTGGTTTCGGTGGTCGTGAGACTCTGACTGAAATAGTATACAACATGTTCATCATGTGAATAATCCTCTTGGACTAAAGCCATAGAAATGGTAGAGTCTGAAGCAACTAATTACATTAAATAATCTTGACTATAATGAGGTGGAAACAACAGTGGTGTACAGTTTAAAGTGAGTTTTAAAGCTTCAAACATTTTGTTTGTAGTGTCGTCTGATACAAAATCGTAACCTTTCTTTAGAGTCTGAGTAAATCCTTTTGTTAATTCAACATAGATGGGAATGAATCGACGTAAAAAAATTTCCTTCCCTTGCAAACTTTGGAGCTGGCATAGCATGGAAGGAAGAGGGAGATTAAGAATGGCCTCAACCTTCAAGGGGTATTCCCTAATCCCATGTATAGACACGATAAAACCAAGGAGTCGACTGGATTTCATACACAAAACAAATTTGTGGGGATTGAAACATATGCGATAATAATGACAGCATAGGAAAATGGCCCATAGATGTGTTGAGTGATCTTGGTGACACATAGAATGGGCCAATAGATCGTCTAAATAAGGTTGTAAAATGTTCTTAATATCGTGAAAAGCGTAAGACAGCACGTTGAAAATTCTCCCTAGAGTTTTTCAAACCAAAAGGTAGTTTCTAATATACGAAGGTTCACCAAGGGAAAATAAAAGTAGTCGTGTTGATCCGCGGGTAAAATATTGATTTGATTATAGTTGGAGAAACCATCCATCAATGAAAAGATTTCACTCCCTATGTAGTCATCAACAATCTGGTTAACAAAAGGGTAGGATAATTATCTTTAGGACAAGCTTTGTTTATATCCCTATAATCAACACAAACATGGATCATGCCTTGTTTCTTCGTAAAGGGAACAAGATTGGGCACCCAATCTGTCAAAGCCATAGGATAGATAAAATCGACTTTAAGAAGTTTTTCAACCTCAAGCTTAATCGTAGCAGATTTGCGTGGGTGCACTGGGTGAAGTCTTTTCCAAATAGGTTTAGCATTCGGGTATGTCTTAATCTCATGCACAACAATCTTGGGATCAATACCATACATTTCTTCATAACTCCAGGCGAAAACATCACAAAATTCTTGGAAAAGAGATTTATAAGTACGGACTTCATTAGTAGAACATGAAGCACCAACATGAACATTTTCCATGACTTCGTGTTTGATCAAAATGTCAAGAGGGACGGTAGGAGAAATATTACTCAAGTTCCCTTCACATAAAACATCGTGTGTCAACTCAGGAATAGAAGAAATAAAAACAACAGTAGACGATGTCAAATTTTGATGATAACTCTCTATGGTCTCAGGTTCCAAGAAGAGAATAGAACGGTGATTCCCATCATCCCATGCATTATCCTCCATAAACATGACCTTCATGATCATCTCATCATTAGGAAAGATCACATGAAATGGATCGAGAGATGTATCACAAAGAGGAGGAGAAGAGGTAGTCGATTGAATGGATTGATAAGCCAATTCTACCAGACTTGAAGGGATGTTGTTGCTATAACGAAGGTAATCACTAAGGCTAGGTACTACCCAAGGGTCATAAGACTCAGGGGTTTCACTAACATAATTCAATATCAGGGGTTTCACTAACAGAAGTCAATATCAGGGGTTTCACTAACAGAAGTCAATATCAGGGGTTTCACTAAAAGAAGTCAATATCAGGGGTTTCATTAACAGAATTCAATATCATATCAATATCTAGACCACCACTATGGTACATCGGTTCACCTCCAGTGTGAACTCATTGTTGGGTATGTGTTATATTATTTGCACGAGTAGTAGTGGTTGAGCGTCTGCACTGGGCACATAGGGGGGTTAGAGGGGGGTGAAGGGGGGTGAAACCCCCCACGTGGGGGTTCGGGGGCAGTGCCCCCAATTTTTTTTTTTTGCACCGGGACAAAATATTACAGGGAAGACATATTTTCGGGACCACATGATATTTAGGTGGTTTTTCGGCACATGGTTTTTTGCCGATGGTTTTCTATTTTCGATTAAGGAATTAGGGTTTTGGACTAATCCAAGTCATTGGGTTAGGGTTTTGGATACCGCTGGCTCCTAAATGTATATTGTATTGTAAACAATGTAACACAATGTATGAATATAATATATGCTGGTTTTCCCGGTTTGGGTTTCTAGAGGAAAAATATCTGTGTAATGTTTGCATTTTCCATTGTATCTTTTCTATTATTTTCTGAATATCTGTTTACAGTAGACACTTTACAAGGTTAGAATTTACATTTGGTATCAGAGCTTTATTGGCTTCAGCGGGATGCCTTTGTGGTCAAGGGTTTGGCTCGGGACTTGTTGACGGGCGAAATCGATCGTCCGTCAGCTGAGAGAGTGGAACCGGTCTGGGGTTGTCTAATAACCCAAGCCGTTTGGAATGAACCACCCTGACGGGTTTAGCGGCTCCGTTAGCCGATCTAAGGTTCTAAGAAAACAAAAAGAAAACTAATCTAAACTAACTAATCTAACTAAAACTAAATAAAACAAACTAAGCTAAAACTAATTAACTATATATACAAACTACTAACTTATACTATACTAAATATAACCAAAATATAACTTATTCACAAAATGTACAATATCCACAATTTACAGATTTAAACAAAACCTAAAAAACTCATTGATATCCTGCCCTAAGATAGAGGAAGATATTTTTGTTGATTTTATATTTTTATGAACAAGAAATAAAACAAAACTAACTAAACTAAACAACTAATATACTAATTCTAACTATAAATCTAACTAAACATATATATATAACTAATACTACTAATAAATATACTAAACAAATAAATAACAAACTGACCTGAAAATGCTCCAGATTTGTCCTGTGTATGATGATCTTCTAAGATGATCGGAGGGAGGAAACCCGCACCGATTAATCCAGAAGATTCTCATAAATGATACGCTGCAGTGCTCTACAAGTTTGATTACAGGACGAACAAGACATAAAAATCACAACAATCAGATGATTTATAAATCTCCACAATTAGATAAATCTGTATGCAAAGATTTATACTAAATAATTCAATTGATGAGGAAGAGAAATCTGTCATTCATAAACTGAATCAAGTAATTGTTGTGTTTCTAAATACTGGAAGAAATCAGATATGGATCAAATTAATTAAATCATATCACTTTGCAAAAGACTAAGATAGCTAAAGTAGTCATTAATCAAATGCAAATTGATAAACATAAACATGAAACAAAAGATTGATATTATGAAAGCGAAAGCTGTAGCAGAACATCAACTTCTGTCTTAGTCTGTATTAGAAATCCATAATCCTGGTTCTCCCACAAGCGAGGATTCTCCTTATTACAAAAATAATAAGTATTTATAAGTTTTTCCACAGGGTAAAACCTCCCTGTGGAAGTTATAAAACTATTTACATAAAATCTGGGAAGATATCGCAAAATTGACTAATGCTAAGAAACTAAAATAAAACTAAAATATCCAAATATCCTCTAGACTGTTCGTCAAGTCCCATGCAATTAGAATTCACTTGAAAAGGGTCCAAAATAGGCAAGTTAGAAGGATATTTTATTAATAAAATAATAAAAATCTAATTCTATAGACTAGCTACAGAATCATCTGATTCTGTAGCTGGTCTAAACAAGGCATAGAATCAGTATTAAAATCAATTAAAAATCTCTTAAAGATTTCAATTTAATTAACATCCAATAACCATTTGAAAACGAATCATTTAATTTGAATTTGTTATGCTATTCGAAATCAAATAGGATCCAAATCAATTGAATGACTACAGAGATAGGCATACTTTGTTTTGTTTGTTACCCCAAAGTCGGGTGACAAAATTATGTGGAACAACAATGCAATCGTTTCATAACAAATTGAATTCAAAACCAATGGCAAACAACTATTATGCTGCCTTGTCAACAGGAAATATGCATTAGACAAGATCATTTCAAATTGTTATAACTGTGTCGATAAGGCAAACGATTCATGCCACGAATAGATCAATTCAAATCGATGTGAAAATCAATTCAAACAAAATCATAACAAGATCGATTGATTAGTAATAGAATTCATAATTTGTTATTGGAAATTGGGCAAACAGGATTGATTAACCTTGATCAAAAAAAATTCGTTCCAATCAAACGAGTTATAACTGGGTTTGACCAATTCATTTTACAAATTTAAAATCAAACAAAACAACAATTACAAACGGGATCGAATTACTAAAAATGATCGAACTAACAACAATCCAGTCAAGTGAATTAATCGGCTGAGTTTAGCATAGTCTTTGCAAATTGTAATCGTTCCATGACTTGGGCGTATTTGCACAGGTTTAATGAGATCATTTTTTTTGTAAAAACAGAGTAGTTCTTTCCAAATTAAGTTGAACAGAGTGGTACTCATGATTTGGAAAATCATATGACGCAGCATATCGTAACAACTACACTCCCGAAATCATTACCAATCCCAACATATGAATCATAACGAGATCGAATCCAAGAATAATCGTATTCTAAGTTGAGCACGAAAAATTCCTGTTCGGAGTGGATACAAAACGAATTGAATCGAAAACACACCATTAATTTTGTTACTTCAATCAGACAAACTTAGCAAATGAAATCCAAATGAAAACCATTTAAATCCAATAAAAATCTATGAGCAAATCGTATATCAAATCGAAATTCCTTTTATTTTTAGCAAAAACGAAAGCATGTACAAGATGATCACTGAATGACAGAGGCATTTGGATGAGAGACTGAGCTATTTAAAAATAGAATTTAGATCATTATATTAACCTTGATTATTCACAAAAAAAAAAATGATATCAAATTTTCATACCTGTATAGTGACGAAATGGCTTGATTATGCCAATTTAGAGTTGACAACAACTGTGGCTGATTCAACATTTTTGAAAAGGATGGAGCTGGTTGTCTTCTGCTTTTTATTAGCTGCTTGGAGATTGTCTCTTTGACTGGTTAGCACTGCAATTTGATCTTCCAGTGATTGAATTTTTTATTGGAGTATGGGAACATCAATGTAGTATCGTTCTAACCATGAATCACACTGGTCACATGGAGACTGTGTGCATTTTGTAAGAGCATGCGAGGGTTTGGACATGTGGTTGAGGGTTTCGTTAGGCAACTTAATACCAGGGTATCTAGGGTTATCCCTTAGGCAAGGGGGAAGATTTGTCACGAAATCGTATGGTGGTTCAGGGCATAAACCCTGCGAGTAAGGATACTCATCGGCTAAAAAACATTCAATGTCAGAATCGGAATACTCACTCAGAACTATAGGTTTTGACTCAGCAGAGGGTTTAGGCTTGTTCCTCGCCATCCGTGAAATCAAATGAGCGTTCTTTTTACCCTTAGTGTTAGTAGTAGCGTTTTCCTTGGGCTTTTTTCTCACAGGTCTTTTAATAGTCTCAGCATTTTTAGTTACGGCGTTGGGTAAGTCGATAGGAGGGTAGGCCGAAGGCTTAGGAGTAGGCAATAGGATATGGAAGGGCACCGGGGGTACAACCTTGACTTCACTTACCACAGGTTTTTCAACCTGTAAAGGGTTCGGATCCTCGAAACCATTCCGAGCAAGGAAAGTTCTCCAACTATCACCATGTAAACTTAAATGATAAACAATGATAATTTTGATAAGTCCATGGTGGAACAGGTTGTTGTCATCCTTTTTCCTTTTAAATCTTTTCGACATTTTATATAGGCTACAATGAAAGTAAAAGGGCATACTCAACGAGTATCCCATAAAATTCATAAGCAAACACAGGTGGTAGAGAAACACAAGTTTGTATCGACCTTCACAGGTCACGAACTATTTGATTATCATCAAAGTATCATGCCATCATGGTTTAAGTGTAGAGATGGACATACCTCTGTCACAAGAGGTGAATTTGCACGAGAGGAAGAGCAGTGTCCATGGGACCTCCTCGACCTTACAATTTTTGAACCAGCGCTGGCCTGTAGCAGGTAACCCTGTAGCAGAGCTAATAAATCCCTCGTCAATTTCTAACTGTATGTCGCCCACCTTGGCTCTACGGCCATCGAAAGTCATGGAAAACTGCCATGTTACAACTATATTAAAACCCTCAAATTGTTTTACGAAGGTAAGCCATCCATTTTCCTCCAAGTCTTTGCGATCATTGTCAAACATTAACAGGGCTTGGTTGCCGTTTGGTTCGATTCGCGCGACTGATGCCATGGAAATGAGCACATGGTAAGCTGAGGGTTTGGATCATAACACACACAGGAGCAGAGCTTCCCGAGCTAACAGGAGTGAACGGGAATAAGGAATAGGCATAAATGCCATCGTGCGAAGGTGATGGAGTTATTCACTGCCATGTATAACAATTATGATCATTAGTACCACCGCCGATGTTCATAGCTGTTATACTCACTATAGCATAGTTTAACACTCATGTCATATGCCCAACCAATGAAACAATGGTAAGTGTATAATGTGCGCAAACCATAGTTTTAAACATGCAACATATAAATCAAAATCAACTATGCACCAATGTATCAGCTTATATAATCAAAAGTTTAACCAATGTGCCAATTCATATAATCAACAAGCCAATAGTTATGAAAACAAAAACATAGGTGTCATATTAAAAGATATAAATGAAAGATTTAATCATAACACCCATGTATTTTCATGAAACCAAAGATCAAGTAGGTCAAATAAAATGCAATCTAAATGCTAATGCCTTACAAACTTAATAAAATCAAATTACACAATCTATCGAAACATGAGTACCGATCAAAGAGTCTTGCCAACTGTATAATGATAATTAAAAGGTAAGCGCAATAGGCATATCGACCAAAGAGATAATGACAGTCCAGATAAAGATCGAAATATGACTTTGAAAGACAAAGTTTTCATGCTTACATTCGTGAAAACACAGCGAAGGCAAAAGTGCAAATGTCGCACCAAATGAAAATGTCGTTTATTTGAAAATCGCGACGAAAAATTGATGTTTGCAAAACATAGGTGTAGGCAGCTTATAAGACCATAAAAAAAATGTGAATTGGCTGCCAACAATGGCAACACACTGGTAGAAGCAGTTATCTCTGTAGAAGGCACAAATTCAGATTAGGACAACAAAGATAATTTCAACTCAAAATTAACAACCAGAAAAATCATATAAACATCATCATTAACCAACTATTCCAACAATATTTCAAAAGATGAAAATTGATAACAATCTTAAGATCAACAAGTCACGATATTAAAGATAAAATCTCCAATATTGTTGGCATAGACACTGCTGCCAGCAAGCGTCCATAGCCTCGACAGGGTTTCCATTTAACCCACTCTAACATATGTATCCTGTCAAGAAGTTCTGGATCAGAGTAAAGGACATTAAAGAGGTTTCTTTTTTGCAAATTTTCATATACCCGACATTGCTTCGCTGCCAGCGGGCCTGTTCAGTACCCCGACGAAGTTGTCTTGGCGTCATGCATGCATTTACCCACTACCAGCAGACCTATTCAGTATCCCGGTGGGTTTACAAGAACTTCCCACAACTCTTCTTAATAACTTATTTTGTTTTTTTTTTTATAGATATATAGCTGAGCGGGGTGATGCTGAAAATCATGATATTTTAACATATTTTTTCAGACCTCATCAGAATTTTTTTAAATCATCCCTTATTTAGATCCAGAGATGTTTTATTTACAAAAACAACTTCCTAAAACAGGGAGACATCTTCTGACTCATTCCTTTACGGAATAGGGACATCGTAAAAAGATAATGGATGATCATGACGAACTTTGCTCAGAGATCAAAATCAGTCAACTTCTTTTAAACAACAGATTTTTCCAACACAGATATAAGTTTCAGAAATATACCATTGATGTTTGTACAATTTTTTCAGAAGTTATTTTAAGCGAAGGAATTATCTATCGTCTTTGTCTGAATAGCTCAGTGTATAGGTATGTGTATTTCCAAAGACACAAACTGATCAATTTAAATCAAAATCAAAACAGAAAGCAAATGAAAAAGAAAAATAAAAGCGAAATATGTACATAATATACAAGGTTGGTTAACAAGCAAAGTATCTCTTCAGGGCTTGGCCATTTACCGGGTAGGTGTCAAGCTGCCCTTCAAGATTCTGCAATCGAAAGGAACTAGGACCCAACTTTTCAGCAATTAAAAATGGTCCAAGCCATAAGTTTTGAAATTTTGTGTGTTCTCCCTTTCTCTCATGTGGTTTGTCCCACTACAAGACAAGATCGCCTACTTCAAAATTCCTATCAGAAGCAGAGTTAGAATCGAACCAACTTTTAACCAATTGTTGATGTTGATCTAACTTACGTTTCTCTTGGGCTCTTACCTCTTCTAGCTTCATCAAAGTGTTAATTCGGTTTTCTAAAGGGGCGCAACCTTCTTCTTGAACTTTTTGTGACAACTGAAGCGAAGGAAGAAGAATGTGAGGTGGTAGAATTGCTTCTCTTCCATAAATGAGAAAAAAGGGGGAGTTACCTACAACAACTTTTAGCGTTACCCTATCACCCCACAGCGCATTCAGCAGTGCATTGTGCCAATTTTTGTGATTTTCAACCACGGTTCTCTTGATAATTTTAATCAAGTTCTTGTTTGTTGACTCTGCCAATCCGTTGCCCTGAGGGTAGTAACTAGTAGAATACTTCAACTTAATTCCTTTTTCCAAATCTAACTCGCTCATCTCAAGAGAAGAAAAGTAAGAAGCGTTGTCAAAGACTAAACAGTCAGGGATACCGAAACGAGTGATGATATTCAAATTTAGAAAGGGAATTACTTGACTGGTGTTGACAGTTCTTAATGCAGCATCTTCAGACCATCGGGTAAAGTAATCTGTGGTTGTCACAATATACTTGTGTTGTTATGAGGATGGAGGGTTAATTGGACCTATGATATCAAGGCCCCATTGCTAGAAAGGAGAATCTACTGTAACCGGTTGTAAGGGAAAGACTGGTTTTTGTAACCGCCCCGATGCTTTCTAACAGATGACACATTTACGACACAAGGCATGGGCATCTCTAAAAAGCATGGGCTAGTAGTAATCGGCTCTTAAAACCTTATGAACAGTGGTGTCACCACCAAAGTAACCACCAGCTTCTCTTGCATGCAACTCTAGCAAGACTTTTTCCGCTTCATCTTTTTCAAGACAACGCATCAGTACGCCGTCAAAATTCTGATGAAACAGAATACCATTAACCAGATGAAAGGAGTTAGACTTTAGTCTCAACTCTCTTATTTTGGCAGGGTCTAAGTGACGGGGTTCTAACCCATGTTCAAGACAGAATCTAATATCGTCGTACCAAGGACTAACTAGGTTTTGCGCGCAACAGATTAGGCTTTGATCGCTTTGTCCTAGGTTTGGTGTATCACTATCTTCTTGCTGTTTTGTTTTCGAATCAACCACCAACTTACATAACCCATGGCCTCTCACAATCTGAGCTGGGGTGATTTCTAAGTCATACTCCTGCAAGGAGGTGACCCAGTTAGCTCTTTTTTCTCCTAACTCTTTCTACACTAACAAGTTCCTTACGGCAGGGTAGGGGACAATGACTTTCGTCCTTGACTTCAAAAGATAGGACCGGAAGTGCTTAACTTCTTTGAAAATAGCGTAGGCTTGCCGATCCACCGCTGGATAGTTAAGTTTATCACCTTTGAACGAAGATCTCATAAAGGCGATGGGTACTTCGTGGTTCTCGGGGTTCTTCTGAGTTAGGACAACGGCATAGGAACGGTCAGAAGCAAAAGTATAGAGTGTAAAATCTTGAGAGAAGTCAGGGCTCATGAGAGACGGAGCGTCTATTATGGCCTTCTTTATTGCATTGAAAGCCTAGTTTTCTGTGCGTCCCCAGTGATATTGGGTGTCTTTCTTAATCAAGTTCTGCAAGGGCCTGACCATTTCGGAGAAGCTAGGGACAAATCTTCTCACGAAGTTAATATGGCCTAAGAAAGACTACATGGATTTTTTAGATGTAGGAGGGGGAAGTTTTGCGATGACTTGAGTCCTTTTGGGGTCAATAATCATCCCTTCACTAGACACAATGAATCCTAAGAGTTTACCCTGTTCTACCACAAAGATGGATTTTTTGGGATTTAAGGAGATTTCGTATTTACGACATCGTAGTAGAATGACTTGTAAGTGAGCTAGATGATCGTCTTTGTTTTTAGAATAAACAGTCTTATCATCTAAGTAAACTATGACGGACTGATTGATTAAGCCTCAAAAAGCAATGTCCATTGCTCTCTGAAAGGTGGCACTAGCATTAATCAATCCAAAGGGCATTTTACAATAAGCATAAGTGCCCCACAGGGTACGGAAGGTAGTTTTTAGTTGGTCTGGTGGAGACATCAGGACTTGGTTGTATCCAGAGAAACCATATAATAAAGATAGCCTCTTAGAACTAGATACCTGCTGAAGGATCTGTTCCATGGGTGGGACAGGATAGTTGTCTTTATCAGACACTCTATTGAGGTTTCAGAAATCGATGCAGAGTTAGATTTCCCTGTTTTTCTTCCGAATTGGGACAAGGTTGGAAACCCATTGAATGTGCCTAACAGGGAAAATTATTTTAGCACTTAAGAGTTTATTCAATTCTTTTTTAATGGTCGGTTCTAGTTTAGGGTGCATCTTCCTCAGTTTCTGTTGGAAGGGTAAGGTTTGGGGATTCATTGGGATGACATGCTGTATGATATTAGGGTCGAAAGTTTTAAGATCATCATACGTCCATGCAAAGAAATCCTTAAATTCCTTAAATAATTTAACAAATGCGGCTTTTTCTTGTCTAGAGCATCCCAAGCCTAAGTTAATGCACTGAGGATTTTCATTAGTTCCTAAGTTCACTTTTTCATAAGACATCGAGGAACTATTGGTTTTACAGTTGACCATATTTTTAAATTTATCTTCAAAATCATAAAACTTCTCTAATCTAACTATAGATTTGGGTATGGAATTTACCATGTCCGACAGAGCTTCAGGAGATTTTGGATCAGGTATTACCGTAAAATCATGCAAATTGTCATTGTGCGTGCGTTCATCTATCACTGCGCCTTGAAAGGTTTCTTCCATGTGCAAAAATTTAATGATCTGCTGATCATCGTCAAATACTCTCCAGTTGGTGATGTTGCCGGGAACGGATGGCCAAAACAACAGCTCGATGGAGAATGCGTCTGGGGATAAGCCCTATGCGGGAAGAAGTTTAGAGGCTACATTAGCTAATAGATCTACTTCAGCATTATTTAATCTAGGAATGGAATTTATATTGAAAGAAGAAAATTTATTCATTAAACTCCATACCTCAGACTGGTAGCTCTTGAAATGTGGAGAGAGACAGTGGATAGAATCTCTTACCTGTCTAACCACTATTTCATAGTCGCCAAATACAACCAGGTTTTGAATGTTCATATCCAAAGCTTTTCTGAGACTTTGCAGTAAAGCCTCATATTCTGCAGTATTATTAGTACATTCAAATTCTAGTCTACATGCAATTAACGTCTTGTTACTTGCCGGATCGATAATAATGCAGCCTGCACCAGCTCCTTCTTTAGACTTAGATCCGTCGAAATATAGAGACCAAATTTGATTTCCATCAGGCACATGGGACCGTTGCGTAGAAGTTGTTAGTTGCATACATGCTACAATCTCAGACTGCTGTTCTGGATTGATGAATGGTGAAGCCTCAGCCATGAAATTGCCGAAGAAGGTGTCCATCCCTTGGACTTTGGGTGAATCAGCAGAAGGTGTATATGGTTCGTTAGGATCGTTCAAATCTGTGACCGTGAACTTAAGGTAGAACTCACGATTTACTTTGATATTATTAGGCTTGTTGTTCTCTAGAAGCCATAGGTGAGACCAGTCTGTCGTGAAGTAACCATGTAGCTGCTTTGACCAGTCCCTGCTTAAAAATAGACCATACACTTCTGGAATATCCACAACAATTATATCAGTAACTTGATGAACCTTGGGGTTAGACGATAATCTAATAAGTACATTTTTCAGTTCACCTATAACTTTAACATTGGTTCGATCAAGTTGTATGATTTTTAAAGTAGATGGTTCCACTTCAGCGTTAATTTTCTGGCAGACAGACCATGGCATCACATTCGATGACACTCCTGAGTCTACCATACAATTGTGCACGTTTCTATTAAAAATCTCGAAAGTTAACAAGAAAGGAGGTACATTTTTACGAGTATTAAGAGTAGTAGCTTGTGGCTTTTTACTCGTAGTTTCTAAAGCTACTTTATCTACATTATTTACATTATTTACATTATTTACAGGAAGGATTCCTTTATCTTGAGGATCAGGATTATTTTTAGTGGAAGTCTTCTGAGGGACTTTGCTTTGCACAACCTTATTACCATTGGAAATACCTTTCTTTCCATTCTCTGAAATATTTTGCAACATTTTTTGAAGCAGAAATGGAAATTTCAATAACTCATAAATAGAAATGTTTGCCCTTAACTTTTTAAGATCTTCAACAACATCATAATATAAGTTGGGGTTCACATTACTCTGTTTAGTCTCGGCTGATTTAGATTTCTTTGGAGGTGAAGTTGTAGTGTTTTTGGTAGAAGATTTACTTGCTATCTTACTCCTACTGTTATAAGGGTGGACTGTCTCAAAATTAGCTTGAAAGATACTATCTGAAAAGTGTCCAAAAATGTTTGGAGAAGACTCTTCTTCTTGAAATGTCTCTTGTTCAACTATCTCCTTAGGAACCTTAGGAGGCATCAAGTTATCTTGGGCTTCTAAAATTGTTTGAAGAGCTTATTTCAAACTTTCTAGATTTAGGCCTTTGGGGTTTGGATTAGGTCGGTTGGTAGGAAAAGGCTTTCATAAAGGGGGTTTTTAGGGTCCTTTACTCGAGGAAGCTTCTTCGGTTGACCTTTTTAAGTCTATAACTTGATTTGACAGTTTTTTGAACAACTTTAGTTAAGTTCTCTAAATCAGAATTTTCAGGTTGTGTTTTACTTTGAGTAGGTCTGGAGAGGATTTCGATCTTCTTTTTGGAAGAAGAACTAGTCTATGTTTCATTGCTACAAGAGTCTTTAAGACTACGTATGTCTTTTTCAATCTGGCTAGCCTCTTTGAAGGCCTCTAACAAAGTGGTTTTCTTAGATCGTTTAACCCAAATAACTATGCTTTGATGTAAAGATTTAGTGTAGTAAGCTATTATAAGACTCTCAGTAGGCATAGAATTTGCAGGAATTCGGTTTTTAAGTGTTAAGAATCTTTTATTAAAGTCTTTAACTTTTTATTTTGGGTTTATTCTTAAGCTTGAAAGTTCCATGACTAAGACTTCCGGAGGTTTACTGTCTCTAAACTTTTCCAAAAAGCATGACTTGAGCTTTTCCCAAGACACGATGGTATGGGGTTTTTGGGCAAAGTACCATGTGGATGCATTGCCCTCAAAAGTATAAGGGAACAACCTACAGACAACATCTTCATGTTCAACATTGCAGAGTCTAATGGCTAACATAAATTTCTTAATGTGATCTTCAGCTATCTGTTTTGAGTCAGGATCAAACTTGGGAAGCCATTTCTCCAGATGTTTAGGTAAAGGGTGTTGGGCTCTGGGTACAGCTACAGCATCCTGGTCCAGCCAAGGTCTACCGGGGTTGTTCTAATTTTCCATTGGGGTAATGGGTGTTGAAGGCTAAGAAGGGGAATTTCCTTCGTTAGAGGAATCTCCTTCAGAAGAGGAAGGAGATGATGGAGGAGGTGAAGGGGGTATCCTAGATCCTCCTGCAACAGGATTTAATATTGGATTTGAAAGATTCACAGTAGGATTAGTGTCACCTAATTGTTCTCTGATATCAAAGAAGTCTAAAGGTTGGCCCCACAGATGGTTTGGTTGTCTCAAATGGGCTAAGGCTCTATGTATTTTTATAAGAGATTGACGGACGATCTCTTGTATGTCACCACCTGTAGGATTAGGGGTTGCTGGCTCAACTGTGATCTGTGGATCGTCGGTTGAGGTAGTTGTTGTTTGAAGGGGAATATTATCATGTGAACAGCTTCTAGTCACTGTAGGTGAGCGATTAGGGGGTGGAGGAGTCTTGCGACCGCCTCATGCCATTAATTAAGTTCAAGCCCTCCTTCTAGCACCATTTTTTGACTGGCGAAATTGACCGTCCGTCAACTGAGAGAGTGGAACCGGTCTGGGGTTGTCTAATAACCCAAGCTGTTTGGAATGAACCACCCTGATGAGTTTATTGGCTCTGTTAGCCGATCTAAGGTCCTATGAAAACAAAAATAAAACTAATCTAAACTAACTAATCTAACTAAAACTAAATAAAACAAACTAAACTAAAACTAATTAACTATATATACAAACTACTAACTTATACTATACTAAATCTAACTAAAATATAACTTATTCACAAAATGTACAATATCCACAATTTACAGATTTAAACAAAACCTAAAAAACTCATTGATATTCTTCCCTAAGACAGAGGAAGATATCTTTGTTGATTTTATATTTTTATGAACAAGAAATAAAACAAAACTAGCTAAACTAAACAACTAATATACTAATTCTAACTATAAATCTAACTAAACATATATCTAACTAATACTACTAATAAATATACTAAACAAATAAATAACAAACTGACCTGAAAATGCTCCAGATTTTTCCTGTGTATGATGATCTTCTAAGTTGATCGGAGGGAGGAAACCCACACCGAATAATCCAGGAGCTTCTCGTAAACGATACGCTGCAGTTCTCTACAAGTTTGATTATAGGACAAACAAGACATAAAAATCACAACAATCATATGATCTATAAATCTCCACAATTAGATAAATCCATATGCAAAGATTTATACTAAATAATTCAATTGATGAGGAAGAGAAATCTGTCATTCATAAACTGAATCAAGTAATTGTTGTGTTTCTAAATACTGGAAGAAATCAGATATGGATCAAATTAATTAAATCATATCACTTTGCAAAAGACTAAGATAGCTAAAGTAGTCATTAATCAAATGCAAATTGATAAACATAAACATGAAACAAAAAATTGATATTATGAAAAAGAAAGCTGTAGTAGAACATCATCTTCTATCTCAGTCTGTATTAGATATCCATAATCTTGGTTATCCCACAAGCAAGGATTCTCCTTATTACAAAAATAATAAGTATTTATAATTTTTTCCACAGGGTAAAACCTCCCTGTGGAAGTTATAAAACTGTTTACATAAAATCTGGGAAGATATCCCAAAATTGATTAATGCTAAGAAACTAAAATAAAACTAAAATATCCAAATATCCTCTAGACTGTTCGTCAAGTCCCATGCAATTCAAATTCACCTAAAAAGGGTCCAAAATAGGCAAGTTATAAGGATCTTTTATTAATAAAATAATAAAAATTTAATTCTATAGACTAGCTACAGAATCATCTGATTCTATAGCTGGTCTAAACAAGGCACAGAATCAGTATTAAAATCGATTAAAAATCTCTTAAAGATTTCAATTAAATTAACATCCAATAACCATTTGAAAACGAATCATTTAATTTGAATTTGTTATGCTATTCGAAATCAAACAGGATCCAAATCAATTGAATGACTACAGAGATAGGCATACTCTGTTTTGTTTGTTACCCCAAAGTCGGGTGACAAAATTATGTGGAACAACAATCCAATCATTTCATAACAAATTGAATTCAAAACCAATGGCAAACAACTGTTATGCTGCCTTGTCAACAAGAAATATGCATTAGACAAGATCATTTCAAATTCTTATAACTGTGTCGATAAGGAAAACGATTCATGCCACGAATAGATCAATTCAAATTGGCGTGAAAATCAATTCAAACAAAATTGTAACAAGATCGATTGATTAGTAACAGAATTCATAATTTGTTATTGAAAATTGGGCAAACAGGATTGATTAACCTTGATCAAAACAAAATCGTTCCAATCAAACGAGTTATAACTCGGTTTGACCAATTCATTTTACAAATTTAAAATCAAACAAAACAACAATTACAATCGGGATCCAATTACTAAAAATGATCAAACTAACAACAATCCAATCAAGCGAATTAACCAGCCGAGTTTAGCATAGTCTTTGCAAATCATAATCGTTCCATGACTCGGGCGTATTTGCACAGGTTTAATGAGATCATTTCTTTTGTAAAAACAGAGTAGTTCTTTCCAAATTAAGTTGAATAGAGTGGTACTCATGATTTGGAAAATCATATGATGCAGCATATCATAACAACTACACTCCCGAAATCATTTACCAATCCCAGCATACGAATCATAATGAGATCGAATCCAAGCATAATCGTATTCTAAGTTGAGCACAAAAACTTCTTGTTCGGAGTGGATACAAAATGAATTGAATCGAAAACACACCATTAATTTTGTTACTTCAATCAGACAAACTTAGCAAATGAAATCCAAACGAAAACCATTTAAATCCAATAAACAATTATGAGCAAATCGTATATCAAATCGAAATTCCTTTTATTTTTAGCAAAAATGAAACCATGTATAGGATGATCACCGAATGACAGAGGCATTTGGATGAGAGACTGAGCTATTTAAAAACATAATTCATATCATTATATTAACCTTGATTATTCACAAAACAAAAAACGATATCAAATTTTCTTACCTGTATAGTGACGAAACGGCTTGATTATGCCAATTTAGAGTCGATGACGACTGTGGCTGATTCAATGTTTTTGAAAAGGATGGAGCCAGTTGTCTTCTTCTTTTTATCAGCTGCTTGGAGCTTGGCTCTTTGAGTGGTTAGCACTGCAATTTGATCTTCCAGTGATTGAATTTTTGATTGGAGTATGGGAACATCAATGTAGTATCGTTCTAACCATGAATCACACTGGTCACAGGGAGACTGTGTGGATTTTGTAAGAGCAGGCGAGGTTTTGGACATGTGGTTGAGGGTTTCATTAGGCAAATTAATACCAGGGTATGCAGGGTTATCCCTTAGGCAAGGGGGAAGATTTGTCACGAAATAGTATGGTGGTTCATGGCATAAACCCTGTGAGTAAGGATACTCATTGGCTAAAAAAAGTTCAATGTCAGAATTGGAATCCTCACTCAAAACTATAGGTTTTGACTCAACAGAGGGTTTAGGCTTGTTCCTGGCCATCTATGAAATCAAACGAGCGTTCTTTTTACCCTTAGCGTTAGCAGTAGGGTTTGCCTTTGGCTTTTTTTTCACAGGTCTTTTGATAGTCTCAGCATTCTTAGTTATGACATCGGGTAAGTCGATAGGAGGGTAGGCCGAAGGCTTAGGAGAAGGCAATAGGATATGGAAGGGCACCGGGGGTACATCCTTGACTTCACTTACCATAGGTTTTTCAACCTTTAAAGGGTTCGGATCCTCGAAACCATTCCAAGCAACGAAAGTTCTCCAACTATCACCATGCAAACTTAAATGATAAACAATGATAATTTTGATAAGTCCATGGTGGAACAGGCTACTGTCAGCCTTCTTCCTTTCAAATCTTTTCGACATTTTATATAGGCTATGATGAAAGTAAAAGGGCATACTCAACGAGTATCCCATAAAATTCATAAGCAAACGCAGGTGGTAGAGAAACACAAGTCCGTATCGAGCTTCACAAGTCACGAACTGTTTGATTATCATCAAAGTATCATGCCATCGTGGTTTAAGTGCAGAGATGCGCATACCTCTTTCACAATAGGTGACTTTTCATGAGAGGAAGAGTAGTTTCCATGGGACCTCCTCGACCTTACAATTTTTGAACCAATGCTGGCCTGTAGCAGGTAACCCTGTAGCAGAGCTAATAAATCCCTCGTCAATTTCTAACTGTATGTCACCCACCTTGGCTCTACAGCCATTGAAATTCATGGCAAACTGCCGTGCTACAGCTAGATTAAAACCCTCAAATCATTTTACAAAGGTAAGCCATCCATTTTCCTGCAAGTCTTTGTGAGCATTGTCAAACATTAACAGGGCTTGGTTGCCATTTGGTTCGATTCGCACGACTGGTGCCATGGAACCGATCACATGGTAAGCCGAGGGTTTGGATTATAACACACACATGAGCAGAGCTGCCCGAGCTAACAGGAGTGAACGAGAATAAGGAATAAGCATAAATGCCATCATGCGAAGGTGGTGGAGTTATTCACTGCCATGTATAACAATTATGATCAATAGTACCACCGCCGACGTTCATAGCTGTTATACCCACTATAGCATAGTTTAACACTCATGTCATATGCCCAACCAATGAAACAATGGTAAGTGTATAATGTGCGCAAACCATAGTTTTAAACATGCAACATATAAATCAAAATCAACTATTTGCCAATGTATCATCTTATATAATCAAAAGTTTAACCAATGTGCCAATTCATATAATCAACAAGCCAATAGTTATGAAAACAAAAACATAGGTATCATATTAAAAGATATAAATGAAAGATTTAATCATAACACCCATGTATTTTAATGAAACCAAAGATCAAGTAGGTCAAATAAAATGCAATCTAAATGCTAATGCCTTACAAACTTAATAAAATCAAATTACACAATCTATCGAAGCATGAGTACCGATCAAAGAGTCTTTCCAACTATATAATGATAATTAAAAAGTAAGTGCAATAGGCATATTGACCAAAGAGATAATGACAGTCTAGATAAAGATCGAAATACGACTTCGAAAGATGAAGTTTTCACGCTTACAGTGGTGAAAACACAATGAAGGAAAAAGTGCAAATGTCACACCAAATGAAAATGTCGTTTATTTGAAAATCGCGACAAAAAATTGATGTTTGCAAAACATAGGCATAGGCAGCTTATAAGACCATAAAAAATTGTGAATTGGCTGCCAACGGGACTATGATAAGCCTTGTTACAATGGGAGATCTGCCGTATTGTTTTTCAGGTGAAAACAAATGGCAAGCAATTCGAAGATGGAGATCGAGAAGTTTAATGGGAAAATCTTTGAGCTGTGGAAGATCAAGATGGAAGATCTTTTGGTAGACAGAGATCAGTGGATTGCGGTAGATCCAGGTACTGCACCTACAAGAATTTCTGCAGATGACTGGAAAAAGATGGATCGAAAGGCAAAGAGCACAATCCATATGTGCCTCTCTGATTCAGTAGTACTGAATGTGTCAGAGGAAGCTACAACCAAGGATTTATGGGAAAAGTTGGGGAAGTTGTATCAGTCTAAGTCCCTGGTAAATAAACTATTCCTGAGAAAGAAGCTGTATAACTTGAGGATGAGAGATGGAGACTCAGTAGTAGAGCATTTGAATGCCTTCAATACTATGGTAAGTCATTTAGTATCTATTGAGATTAAAATTTCAAATGAAGATAAATGTATCAGTTTGTTGTTTTCTTTACCAGACTCATGGGATATTCTGGTTGTGGCCATAGGTAGTAATACAACTTATTTTAAGTTTTAAGAAGTGGTCTCATCCTTGTTGTCGGAGGAGATGAGACGAAAGAATATGGAAGGACATAGAACAGATGCATTATTTGCAAGAGGACGTTCCTAGGAAAGAAATAGATCTAATTTCTCAAGTGGGAGATCTAAATCTAAGGGTAGATCTAAATCTCCTGGAAATTTTGGAAGGGTATGTTGGAGGTGTGGAAAAGAAGGGCACTGCAAGAAGCAGTGTAGATCCAAAGTTGAGAAAAAGAAGGGATCTGAAGAATCTTCTTCTACAGAAGAAAAGACCTCTAAGGAAGAAGGAGGGGATGTGTACTTGGCCTCTTCAGGCACACATGCAAATCATGAGGCATGGTTGATTGACTCAGGTGCATCCTTTCATATGACTCCCCATAGGGAGTGGTTCTGTGAATATGAAAAGTATGATGGAGGTAATGTTTTCTTGGGTAATGATTTGACAACCAGAATCATAGGAAGAGGAAGGGTCAAGTTGAGACTCATAGATGGAAGGATAAGAACACTGCCTAGTGTTCTACACATCCCAGGTATGGCCAGAAATTCGATTTCTGTAAGAAAAATGGAAGATGTTGGGGTAAAAACAATTTTTGAAAAGGGAACTTCCAGGATGGTTCGAGGAGCAATGGTGTTGATGAGGGGAGTTCGGTTTGGAACTCTGTATAAGCTGCTAGGAAGCACTATTAGTGATGGGTGTAATAGCTCCATTGTTCCTGATATTGAAGTTGAAGAAGAAAGACCTCCTACAGTCTCTGGAGAAAAGGTTATGTTGCGACATCAAAGACTGGGGCATATCAGAGAGAAGGGTCTTCAACTACTACACAGTAAAGGTATGGTTGAATGTATGTCTAATTTCTCTCTGGATTTTAATTTCTGTGAACATTGTCTATATGGGAAGCAGAATCGGGTAAGATTCCCCTCTGGTGCAATGAGAGCAGAAGGAATTTTACAGCTAGTTCACAGTGATGTTTTTGGCCCTGTGTCGGTCCCATCATTGGGAAAATCTATGTACTATGTCTCATTTATAGATGACTTCTCGAGGAAAACTTGGATGTATTTTCTCAGGAAGAAATCTGAAGTCTTTGACAGGCTTAAAGATTTTAAGGCTCTTGTTGAGAATCAAACAGAGAAACAAATTAAGGTGTTGAGTACAAATAACGGTGGAGAGTTCTGTGGGAATGAATTTGAAGAATTCTATAAGAAGTGCGGTATAGCAAGGCAGAAGACTACTCCATATACACCTCAGTAGAATGGAGTTTTGGAAAGGATGAACATGACATTGACGGAAAAAGCAAGGTGCATGCTCAATGGTGTCGGGATAGGGAAAGAATTCTAGGCAGAGGCAATGGGTACTGCATGTTATCTGGTCAATAGATCACCCTCATTAGCATTGGGTGACAAGACTCCACAAGAGGTATGGACTGGTAAGGAACCTTTTCTCACACATCTTAAGGTATTTGGTTGCGATGCATATGTTCATGTTCCAAAGGAAAACATGAGTAAGCTAGATAAGAAGGCTGAAAAATGTATCTTTATTGGATATAAAGATGGCCTCAAAGGTTATAATCTTTGGAACACAGAAAATAAGAAGGTAGTGTATAGCCGAGATGTCGTATTTAGAGAAATGAAGGATGTTGTTAAATAGGAAGTCCTACCAAGTAAGGAAGAACCGGAGAAGATAAAGTTTGATTTAAAGGATGATGAAGCAAAATCTATAGAAGAACATGGATCAGAAGAAGAAGATCCTCATCCTCCGGTATTGAGGAGATTGGATCGAGAAAGAAAGCTACCGGAAAGGTATAGTCCATCTGATTTTCTCTCAAATTTTTCTTTGTCTATTACTGATGATGACCCTAGAACTGTCAGGGAGGCAGTGGATTCAGAGGATGGAAATCTCTGGAAAAGGGCCATGGAAGAAGAAATGGCATCTTTGGATAAGAATGAGGATTGGGATCTAGTGGATTTTCCAACTGGAAGAAAGCCCATTGGCAGCAAATGGGTATTTAAAAAGAAGTTGAATGCAGAAGGAAAAGTGGAGAAATTCAAAGCTTGATTAGTAGCAAAGGGTTATTCCCAGGTTGAGGGAATTGATTTTGGTGAGATTTTTTCTCTTGTTGCCAAGTTAACCTCTATAAGATTTTTGTTATCTATTGCTGTTGCATTTGATTTTGAAATAGAATAGATGGATGTGAATACAACATTCCTGCATGGGGATCTGCAAGAAGAAATCTTTATGAAGCAACTAGAAGGTTATGTTGTGAAAGGAAAGAAGGAGCTGGTATGAAAGCTAAAAAAGTCCCTGTATGGTTTAAAACAATCACCAAGGATGTGGTATCAAAAATTTGATACTTTTATGCTAGGACTTGGCTTCACAAGAAGCAAAGAGGATCACTGTGTGTATTCTAAATTAATTGATGATCCTTTGATTTATTTGGTCTTGTATGTGGATTACATGTTGCTGATAGGAAACAACAAGGAGATTATCCAGTATGTGAAAACTCAGTTGTCCTCTAAATTCAACATGAAGGATATTGGTGCTTCAAATTTCATTTTGGGCATGGAAATTAAAAGAGATCAAAAAAGGAGGAAACTCTAGTTAAATCAGAGAAAATATGTCGAGATAATATTGGAGAGGTTTAATATGGAGGAATGTAAACTGGTCAAGGTTCCTATTCCCGTTGGTGTAAAGTTATCTACGGATCAGTGTCCCAAGACACATGAAGAAGAGGAGGACATGTCTCATGTTCCATATGCGAGTGCAGTTGGTAGTTTGATGTATGCAATGGTCTGTACTAGACTAGACATCGCACATGCAGTGGGAGTTTTGAGCAGGTATATGTCAAAACCGGGGAAGGAGCATTGGACAACAGTAAAAAGGGTTTTCAGGTATTTGCGTGGCACTGCTAGCTATGGATTGCGCTATGAAGGAAGAATGGGATTGGAAAGAGTGGTTGATATACATGGCTTTGTGGATGCAGACTAGACTGGAGATTTGGATTGTAGGAGATCCACAAACGGGTATGTGTTTGACCTATTTGGAGGAGCAATAAGTTGGATGAGCAAAAGACAGGCTGTAGTGGCACTTTCAACTACAGAATCTGAATACATGGCAACCACTCATGCAAGTAAGGAAGTAGTATGGTTACAATGATTGTGTTCAGGTATTGGGTTGGTACAAGAAGCTGTAAGGATAGAGTGTGATAGTCAAACTGTAATTTTCTTGGCAAAGAACCCTACTTATCATTCAAAGACAAAGCACAATGATGTTCAATATCACTTTGTGAGAGACATGATTGAAGAAAAGAAAGTATCGCTGATGAAGGTGGACACTTTGAAGAATGTTGCAGATTCATTAACAAAATCTATGAGCACTGAGATGTTCTCTTGGTGTAGAGGATCCATGGGCATTGTTGCCCTGGATTATTGACTATGTAACCCTATAACCCCCTGTGTGTAAAGAAAACAACAAGTGGGAGAATGTTGGGTATGTGTTATATTCTTTGCATGAGTAGTAGTGTATGAGTGTCTGCACCGAGTGTGCTAGGGGGTTAGAGGGGGGTGGAGCCCCCTACATGGGGGTTCGGGGGCAGCGCCCTCGAATTTTTTTTTTTCACTGGGATGACATATTTTCAGGACCACATGATATTTAAGTGGTTTTTCGTCACATGGTTTTTTGCCGATGGTTTTCTATTTCCGGTTAAGGAATTAGGGTTTTGGAATAATCCAGGTCATTGGGTTAGGGTTTTGGATGCCACTGGATCCTATATGTATATTGTATTGTAAACAATGTAACACAATGTATGGATATAATATATGCTGGTTTTCCCGGTTTGGGTTTCCAGGGGAAAAATCTCTGTGTAATGTTTGCATTTTCCATTGTATATTTTCTATTCTTTTCTAAATATCTGTTTACAGTAGACATTGTACAAGGTTAGAATTTACACTCATTAAGTTATACAGAGTATATCATGTGTAAATTATTTATTATTCCAAACAGTTAATGAGAATTCTTTTATTCTTTCTATCCTTCTTATTATTTCTCCAATTCTCTCTGAAAATGTTTGTATTATTATTTATCTATATATATTCTATGCAGGTTCAACACATTTACATGAGAGCCGACGGACTACTAAGAAAAAGATACACCAAAAAAACTTGCAGGTACAAAAGATTGAAGACATCGGAAAGATGGAATTCCAAAAAGAATTCATTCTCACACCTTACAACTATTTTTCATGGAAGGAGAAAATATCCATACATCTTCGAACCAAAGGGTTGTACAGGTCAACCTTGAAAATAGATACAGAACCGACATCAGCCATAGAAAAATCCAAGTACTTAAATCTCATGGATGAGGCACTCAGAACAATTTGTAGTCTTATTTCTCCTCATATCCTTTTTCATATATCTTTCTGTAAGATTCCCAATGAAGCCTGTACCACCTTGGAAGGGATATTTGGAAATAAATATGAGATGAGAGAACACATGTTGGAGGTGGAGCTACTCACATTGGATCCAAAAAGCTTCGATAATATCTAAGATTTCTTTACAAAATTCAAGGATTTATTGTCGCAACTCAAAGCTTGCGGGGTTGATAAATCAAAGGAAGTGAAAAAAATGGTTCTCACCATTCTCTCCAAGCTTGGTACTAAATTATTTTTATTCGTATCCACATTCCATAGATTCATCTCTGGAGCCACCTGAAAGATGCCTTCTCTTGAGGAATTTATCAAATCCTTGAAACAAGACCAAACCAAGCTCATCAACATGGGAACAATCAAAGGCCCAAGGGCACATGCACTCATTGTGCATGATGGAAGCCACAAATATAAAAAATATAAAGATAAATATAAATGGAAATCTCATGCACATTCGAAGAAGGAAGGGTACACAAAACCCTTCACCGATGCCTCCGGATCCAAAGGACAAAAGGGAAGAAAAGGACAGAAACGCATGTATTGTCACAAAGGATTCCATTTAGAATCTACATTCATGAAAAACCAAATAGATATGATGTCTCAAATACTTCATAAAAACAAACTTGGATATCTCATCCCCAAGGGTGCCAAGAAGAAGAAGCCAGAAGATCTGAATTCCAAGAAAGGCAATTCTAGCCATGCCTTGATTGCCATCAACTCCTCTCTCAATGCTTGGATCATTGATTCAGAAGCATCACATCACATGGTTTCATAAAAAGAAGTATATTCTTATTTTGATGCATGCAAAGGTCCTCCTATTCTGATGGGGGACAACTATTCTTTTGAAGTCACCGGCAAAGGAAGGATTGAACTCACTAATGTAAGATTCAAGAAAATGTTGCATGTTCCCAAAATTTCTATCAACCTTCTCTCTATGTATCACATGATGAATTACAACACTGGAAATAAAATCATACTCACACCAAATTCCGTGGACATATATGACATGAAAAAAACCTCCAAGGTTGCTACCGGTGATGTAAATCATCAGTCTAGATTGTATACATTTTTTGAATTCATTGAACCTGATTTTTCCTTACTACTTACTCATGTTGAAGAAAGTAGTAGGATATGGAACAAAAGGTTTGGACATTTGAATTTCATATACATGCAACAACTTAGCAAGCACAGATTGGTTGATGGTCTACCAGACATCCATTTCTCCAAGGGAGTGTGAGGGATGTGTTCTCGAAAAACACCCTCAAGAGAAATTCGAGAAAGGAAAGTATCAGCGAGCTTCTGCACCTTTAGATATGATCCACAGTGACCTTATGGGTCCTTTTACGCATGCATCAATCATCAAAGAGAGGTTTGTTCTCATTTTTCTTGATGATTTCTCACATTTTACATGGATCTAATTTCTCAGGAAAAAATCTGAGGTCTTTCAAAACCTCAAAGGTTTCAAAGCCTTGGTTGAGGCACAGTCTAGAAAGAAGATCAAAGTTCTTCGAATTGATAATGGGGGAGATTATTTAAATCATGAGATCCATAATATTTTCCATGAGGCATGGATTCAGTTGCAACACACAATTCCCTATACTCTGCAACAAAATGGAGTTGCTGAGCGGAAAAACTAATCTCTAAAGGAGATGGAATCTTGCATGCTGCATGCAAAGTCACTACCACAGAGACTATGGGCCAAACCACTTAACTATGAAACATACATCCAAAACATATCTTCCCATAGATATGTCAAGGATAAGGCCACCTATGAGGCTTGGAGCGGCCTCAAACCAGAAGTGACCCACTTTCGCATTTTCGATTCATGTGCATGGGCCCGAATTCCCTCTGTAAAGAGGAAGGCACTTAATTCACAGAGAACTATGTGAATTTTCGTTGGATACCCTGACGCTGTGAAGGGATATCGACTTATCGATATTTCCTCAGATCGACTCATCATTGAGCATAGTGTCCAATTTGAGGAAAGTGTCTCGCATGTACCTCAGCAACCGTATGTAGACACCTTCACTCTTCCACCTATCCGAGATGATGAGCATGCACATCTTGACTCTTCTTCATATGAGACTTATGATTCAAAGGAATCAGATTATTCATATTCATATTTAGAGTCAGAGCATCTATATGTAGTTGTAGAGATAGAGCAGAGGACCAAGTGGGAACAAACTACTCTTTAGGATGTAAGGGATCTCATTGGCGATCCAGTCGATACTAGGAGAAATCGTTCGGATTTTGAGGAGCCTCCTATTGCACTCACTGCCACTAAACCATTTCCCTCTAGGCATATTTTCTTGGCTCAGTCTTCATATCCACAGTCTTATGGTGAGGCTATTGAAAATCCATTTTGGTAATCCACCATGCAGGAGGAGTACAAATCCCTCCTCGAGAACCAGACTTGGGATCTGGTTCCCCCTCCTTCTAGGAGGGAACTTTTCAGATGCAAATGGGTCTATGGGACCAAGAGAACATCAGATGGACAAATCAACAGATACAAAGCTAGGCTTGTCGCCAAAAGATTTCAACAGGTTCATCTTATTGACTATAATGAAACCTTCGTTCCAGTAGAAAATATGGATTCCATACGATTGAAACTTTCCGTTGTGGTAGCCAAACGATGGGAAGTCCATCAGATGGATGTAAATAATGCATTTCTTCACGGTGATCTCTCTAAGGAGATCTACATGAAGTATCCCTAAGGATTTATGCAGGACTCATCTTTCATTTTTCGACTGAAGAAGTCCCTTTATGGCCTCAAGTAGGCTCCGAGGGTATGGTATTCCAAGATGGACTCCTACCTATTGTCATAGAAATTTGTATGTTGTAAATCAGACCCAAATTTCTACATTCTTAGGACAACTGATTCACTTCTACTTTTAGTTTTGTATTTCGATGATTTGTTTATCATCGGGTGCTCGAATTCATCAATTGTTGTAGTCAAGAGGATTCTACATGACAAATTTTTTATGACAGACATGGGTCCACTACACTTCTTGCTTGGGCTCGAGATCAGTCAGGATGCATCAAGCATCAAACTTTCTCAGGCCAAGTATGCACAAGATCTCCTTCAGAGATTTCACATGACAGACTACAAGTCTGCTTCGACTCATTTCCTATGAGGAGTCAAAGTTGAGGATGGAGGTGAGACTCTACTGGTTGACAACTAGTGGGGAGCTTGTTGTATCTCACACACTCCAGACCAAACCTCTTATATGTAGTTGGCGAAGTTTCCAGGTTCATGCAGGAGCCACATGAGCTACATTGGAAAGATGCAAAGTGTATCCTTCGATACGTACAAGGCACCATCACCTTTGGGATTCATTATTCAACAGACTCTACATTAGATCTCATTGGGTTTACTGATTCCGACTGGGTTGGTGATAGCACTGATCGCAAGTCCACATGTGGTTACTCACTCAGTCTTGGTTCCGGGCCTATCTGTTGGTCGAGCAAGAAGAAAGATTCCATTGCTCTATCTTCAGTCGAGGCAGAGTACATAGGGTTAGTTAACATACCCATTCATTCTATGTGGCTATAAAATTTTCTCACTGAGTTGGGAATTCAGTTTCATCGGTCGATCGTCATGTGGTGTGACAACCAGATAACTTTGAAGTTCTGCAGAGATCTAGTTCAGAGGCAGCAGACGAAGCACATTGAGATCCACATGCACTACATCTAGGAATTAGTACGCAAGGGGATCATCAACTTACATTTATGTCCTTCAGCAGAACAAAAGACATACATATTCACCAAGACCTTCACTGAGTAGAATTTCCATTCTCTGGGAAGTCATCTTGGAGTGAAGGACACAGTTGCCTAGCAACTGTAGTTCTTATTTTTACATACATTGTACCTTAAAGGGGTTTTTCTTTCCATGAAGTTTTACCTCTTTCCTCACTTTATTTTCAGTATATCTTTTGTATTTGAGTACCTAACATGGCCTCATTGTCGGGACCCATGCTTTATTTTCACCATAGTGATGTTCAGGGGGGGTGTTGGAGTTACTTCACATACACCTAGGATTGATTTTTCCTAAGGTTTTTCCTTGTTTATTAGTCATAATTAGTCATTATCCAGTCTCCTATATTTTAGGAGAGAATATTCCACCTGGAGAATATTCTCTTTCAGTTGACACTTCAGTTTGACTAGTTGAGTTGAGTTTAGATGTTGCATTGGTTTTATCACCATGCAACATTGGGATCATCACCATGATAATTAGAACTTTCCTTGGGATCATCACCAAAATGGCACATTAGCCTTGATTCCCTGAGTTAACTCCTCACTACTGTTGTAGGAAAATCTGCCTGCAGACAAGTAGATTGACCTCTAAGGTTTGACCTTAACCCTAGACAGAAAAGTGCTTATCATGGACACTGAATTTCTTTTGAATCTATATAAGCCTAATGCATGAGAAGGAAGAGTAACAGAAGTACCTTTTAACCGACGTTTGTCCCTGCACGCTCCGAGTTGCGCTCCAATCCTTTGCTTCTCGTTGATGTCTGTGGACAAATCAAGATACGACCACTTCCTACTCTATTGACATTAGCTTGAAAACAGATCTATCACTGAA
>JASDQU010104300.1:1257-13539 GCA_032191745.1 Picea mariana | reverse complement strand
TTACAGTGTCGGGTAAGTCGATAGGAGGATAGGCCAAGGGATTAGGAGTAGGCAACAGGACATGGAAGGGCACAGGTGGCTTGACCTTGGCTTCAGTCACCATAGGCTTGTCAACCTGGACCGGGTTCAAGTCCTCGAAACTATTTTGGGCAACGAAAGTCGTCCAGCTATCACCATGTAAACTAAAATGATAAACGATGATAAGCTTAATAAGCCCATGGTGGAACAGGCTACTGTCAGTCTGTTGCCTTTTGAACCTTTTCAACATTTTATATAGGCTACGATGAAATTAAAAGGGCATATTCAACGAGTATCCCATAAAATTCATTAGCAAATGTAGGTGGTAGAGAAACACAAGTCTGTATCTACCCTCATAGGTCACGAACTGTTTGATTACCATCAAAGTATCGTGCCAACGTGGTTTAAGTGCAGAGATGGGCATACCTCTGTCACAAGAGGTGAATTTGCGCAAGAGAAACAACAATGTCCATGGGACCTCTTCTACCTTACAATTTTTGAACCAACGCTGTCCAGTGGTAGGTAACCCTATGGCAGAACTGATAAATTTCTAATCAATTTCCAACTGTATGTCCCCCACCTTGGCTCTACAACCATCGAAAGTCATGGAAAACTATCATGCTACAGCTAGGCTAAAACCTTCAAATCGTTGCACGAATGTAAGCCATCCGTTGTCCTCCAAATCTTTGTGGGCATTGCCAAACATTAACAAGGCTTGATTGTTGTTTGGTTCGATCTGCACGACTGGTGCCATAGGGCCGAGCACATGGTAAGCCGAGGGTTTGTAACATAACGCACACAGGAGTAGAGCTGCCCGAGCTAACAGAAGTGAATGGGCATAAGGGATAGGCATAAATGCCAGCGTGTGAAGGTGGTGGAGTTTATCTCTGCCATGCAAAATAGTAATTGCCAAAGTACAACGCCGATTTACATAGTTGTACAATCCATAATAGTAGTTCAACAATCAAGTCATGTGCCTAACCAATGAAATCAAATGTATATACCAATGTGCGCAAACGTTATGCCATAGTGTTTAAACACCCGACATATAAATTAACCAAAATCAACTATGCGCCAATGTACCAGCTCATATAAAAGTTTAACGAATGTGCCAAACAGTATTCATATAATCAACAAGCCAATAGTTATGAAAACATTAACATAAGGGTTATATCAAAAGACATATATATATAAAATTAATCATAACCCCTATGCATTTTCATAAAATCAATGGTCAAGTAGGTCATATAAAGTGCAAATCCAAATGCTAATGCATTGCAAACTCAAATAAACTTAGTCACAATCTATCGAAGCATGAGTACCGATCAAGGATCTTGCTAGCTGTATAATGATAAATATAAGGTAAGCACAATAGGCATATCGACAAAAATATAATGACAGTTCAGATAGTGATTCCTGTTATCACACAGTTTGTAGGATAGGTTTAGTAGCTTGGAATTAAGACTCAAACTGGTGTAACAGGAGCTTTCCCCACCCACTGTCACCTCGATGGGGATCTCTTTCTATTTAGGGTGGCTAATCCATAGGGAGACGTCCCTAGTAATATGGGGTTCTGAAGGAAAAGGATCAAGGGTTTAAGGCTCAAAGGTTAAGGTAAGCTTTCCCTTCATAGATTACTGCCAAATGGATAGTCAAAGAGAAGATATTCCACTGAAAGGGCACCTGCTTATGAGACAAGTCAATGATAAAACTAAAATATGCCACAGTGGTTAGTACTTCAAAATATTGATGACTATCTTTAATACAAATGAGCAATAATAAATGTAATTATTGACGAAGTCAATGAATGCAATTAAAGCTTATGGTTTACAATATTACCTCTTCAATAAATACGAAACGATACTTGCATTTAATGTATAAAATCAATATTTATTATATCACAAAATGTACAATATCCACAATTTACATATTTAAATAAAATCTGAAAAACTCATTTGCATTCTGCCCTACGACAGTAAAAGCTATTTTTGTTGATTTTATAATTTTTATGAACATAAATAAAACAAGAAAACTAACGAAACTAAATCACTAATCTAAACTACAAATATATCTAATCAAACTACTTGAATTATACTTAACAAATTAACGAAAACAAATCACAAACTAACCTGGAGAAATGCTCTAGATTTGTCCTGTGTATGATGACCATGCTAGCAGATCGGGAGGAAGGAAACTCGCACCGAATAATCCAAAAGCTTCTCGTAAAGGATAGCTGCAGTGATCTTTAAGTTTGTTTACAGGACAAACAAGACATAAAAATCACAACAATCATATGATTTATAAATCTTAACAATTAGGTAAACTTGTATGCAAAGATCTATACATAATAGTTCAATTGATGAAGAAGAGAAATCTGTCATTCATAAACTAAATCAAGTAATTGCTGTATTTTTAAGTAATTGGAAGAAATCAGATATGGATGAAACATTAATCATTTTTTTATCATTCAGCAGAAGACTATGATAGCTAAAGTAGTCACTAATCTAATGCAAATTGATAAACATAAACATGAAACAAAAGGTTGATATTATGAAAATGAAAGTTGTAACAGAACATCAATTTCTGTCTCAGTCTGTATTAGATATCCATGATCATGGTTCTCCCACAAGCGAGGATGATCCTTATTACAAAAATAATAAGTATTTATAAGTTTTCCACAGGGTAAAACCTCCCTGTGGAAGTTATCAAAACTGTTTACATAAATCTGGGAAGATATCCCAAAGTTGACTAAATTAGGAAATTAAAATAAAACTAAAACATCCAAATATCCCCTAGATTGTCCATCAAATCCCATGCAATTCGAATTCACCTGAAAAGGACCACAAATGAACAAGTTATAAGGATCTTTTATTAATAAAATGATGAAAATCTAATTCTATAGACTAGCTACAGAATCATTTGATTCTGTAGCTGGCCTAAATAAGGCACAGAATCAGTATTAAAATCGATTAAAAATCTTTTAAAGATTTCAATTTAATTAACATACAATAACCATTTAAAAACGAATCATTTAATTTGAATTTGTTATGCTATTCGAAATCAAACAGGATCCAAATCAATTGAATGACTACAGAGATAGGCATACTCTGTTTTGTTTGTTACCCCAAAGTCGGGTGACAAAATTATGTGGAACAACAATGCAATCATTTCATAACAAATTGAATTCAACATAATCAAAATAAATCACAAGCAACTGTTATGCTACCTTGTCAACAAGAAATATGCATTCGACAAGATCATTTCGAATCATTATAATTGTGTCGACATAGAAAATGATTCATGCCACAAATAGATCAATTAAGGCTGGTGCGAAAATCAATTCAAATAAAATCATAACAGGATCGATTGATTAGCAACAACATTCGTAATTTTGTTATTGAAAATTGGGCAAACAGGATTAATTAACCTTGATTAAAACAAAATCGTTCCAATCAAATGAATTATAACTAGGTTTGACCAATTCATTTTACAAATTTAAAACCAGACAGAGCAGTAATCATAATCAGAATTCAACTCATAAAACGATCTTGCCAACTCAAGATACGAGATAATCCAATTAGAGTAAGAGCAGATCGAATAGTTAAGGTTTTAACATGGTTATTGTGATTCAGAACCAATCCACGATTTGGGCGCACTTGCACAGGTTTAGATGAGAGAATTTGAAACAGAGCAATTCTTTCCAACTTAGACACAGCATCGTAGCAACCAAAATCGTTTACCAATCACAGCATATGAATCATAACAAAATCTAATCTAAGCATAATCATATTCTAATTTGAGCATGAAAAACTTCTTGTTCAGAGTGGATACATCGGATTGAATTGAAAACAAACCATCCATTTCGTTAACTCATTCAGACATATGACCAAATCAAATCCAAACAAAAAACGTTTAAATCCAATACAAGTCTATAAGGAAATCGTATGTCAAATCGAAATTTCATTTATTTTTAGCGAAATGAAACAATGTATAGGATACATATATTATAACAGAGCCATTTCGAAATATAAACAGAGTTGTTCGAACATAGAATTTCAATCACTATATTACTCATGGTCACTCACAGAACAGAAATATGTCAAAATCATACATGTACAACGACGAGAAGGCTTGATCATGCCAATTTAGAGTTGATAACGGCTGTGGCCGATTCAACATTTTTGAAAAGGATGGAGCCTGTCGTTTTCTGCTTCTTATCAGCTGCTTGGAGCTTGTTTCTTTGATCGGTCAATACTGCAATTTGATCTTCCAGTGATTGAATTTTCGATTAGAAAAGGGAAACATCAATGTAGTATCGTTCCAACCATGAATCGCATTGGTCACAGGGAGACTGTGTGGGTTTTGAAAGAGCAGCGAGGGTTTGGACATGTGGTTGAGGTTTTCATTAGGCAACTTAATACCAAGGTAGCTAGGATTATCTNGCCATAAACCCTGTAAGTAAGGATATTCGCTGGCTAAGAATCGTTCAACGTCAGAATCAGAATCCTCACTCAGAATTATAGGTTTTGACTCAGCAGAGGGTTTAGGCTTGTTCCTAGCCATCCTTGAAATGAGCCTATTGTTCTTTTTACCCTTGGCAGTAGCAGTAGAGTTTTCCTTAGGTTTTTTTCTCGCGAGCCTTTTAATAACCTCAGCATTCTTAGTTACAGTGTCGAGTAAGTCGATAGGAGGATAGGCCGAGGGATTAGGAGTAGGCAACAGGATATGGAAGGGAACAGGTGGCTCAGCCTTGGGTTCAGTCACCATAGGCTTGCCAACCTAGACCGGGTTCAGGTCCTCGAAACTATTTCGAGCAACGAAATCCATCCAACTATCACCATGTAAACTCAAATGATAAACAATGATAATCTTAATAAGCCCATGGTGGAACAGGCTACTGTCAGCCTGCTTCCTGTTGAACCTTTTCAACATTTTATATAGGCTACGATGAAAGTAAAAGGGCATATTCAATGAGTATCCCATAAAATTCATTAGCAAACGTAGGTGGTAGAGAAACAGAAGTCTGTATCGACCTTCACAGGTCACGAACTGTTTTATTACCATCAAAGTATCGTGCCAACGTGGTTTAAGTGCAGAGATGGGCATACCTCTGTCACAAGAGGTGACTTTGCGCGAGAGAAACAATAATGTCCATGGGACCTATTCAACCTTACAATTTTTGAACCAATGTTGTCCAGTGGCAGGTAACCCTGTGGCAGAACTGATAAATTTCTCATCAATTTCCAACTGTATGTCACCCACCTTGGCTCTACAGCCATCAAAAGTCATCGAAAACTCTCGTGCTACAGCTAGGTTAAAACCTTCAAATCGTTGAATGAATGTAAGCCATCTGTTGTCCTCCAAATCTTTGCGGGCATTGTCAAACATTAACAAGGCTTGATTGTCGTTTGGTTCGATCCGCACGACTAGTGCCATGGGGCTGAGCACATGGTAAGCCAAGGGCTTTTAACATAACGCAAACAGGAGAAGAGCTGCCTGAGCTAACAGAAGTGAACGGGAATAAGGGATAGGAATAAATTGCAACGTGTGAAGGTGGTGGAGTTTATCTCTTCCATGAAAAATAGTAATTGCCAAAGTACAACTGTCGATTTACATAGCTGTACAATCCATAATAGTAGTTCAACAATCAATTAATGTGCCTAACCAATGAAATCAAATGTATATACCAATGCACGCAAATGTTATGCCATAGTGTTTAAACACCCGACATATAAATTAACCAAAATCAACTATGCGCCAATGTACCAGCTCATATAAAAGTTTAACGAATGTGCCAAACAGTATTCATATAATCAACAAGCCAATAGTTATGAAAACATTAACATAAGGGTTATATCAAAAGACATATATATATAAAATTAATCATAACCCCTATGCATTTTCATAAAATCAATGGTCAAGTAGGTCATATAAAGTGCAAATCCAAATGCTAATGCATTGCAAACTCAATGAAACCCAGTCACAATCTATCGAAGCATGAGTACCAATCAAGGATCTTGCCAGATGTATAATGATAAATATAAGGTAAGCGCAATAGGAATATCGACAAAAAGATAATGACATTTCAGATAGTGATTCCAATACGACTTTGAAAAAATAAATTTTCACACTTACAGTCGTGAAAACAAAACGAAAATAAGTGTGTAAATGTTGTAAAAATGAAAATGTCATTTATTTGAAAATTGCGACGAAAAAATGATGTTTGCAAGACATAGGTGTACGCATCTTATAAGACAGTGGAAAAATGTGAATTGGCTGCCAACACAACTGCAGTACTTTAGATTTGTAATTGAGTGCCTCTTGTTTGAATGTTTCCTTCTCCTGGTCCAAAGTAGTCATTTATGTTGTTTGTGGATGGTCTGTAGGTGACATCTTCAGCCTTTTATTTAAGCTTTGGATCATGGTATCATTTTCATCCAGAGAAGATTTCACCCCTTGAGGACCTTTAGACTCTATCCTTTTGACCTATGTCATCAAGTATTTTCTAGATGCCTTTTCCTGTTTTAATTGTCCATCTAGTTTGAGTGTATGTGTTGTCAATATTGCAACCCTTAGAACTAAACTCAAATAATCATAATATAGCGTATCGCTGACATTTCTGTGGAAATTTATTTTGTCAGGGGCACTAATATTTTCATAGTGCATTTTGATCTCAGATACCTTATCATCATCAGCCACTTCTATTTTAAATGTTTTTTTTCCACATCTCTGACTGAGAGTAGGGAAGCTTTAAACTGGGAAGTATTTTTCACTTCAAGCAAAAGGTCCCTTATCTCATTGTTGGCCATACTTCCCTTCACATCGTACTGGTTCATTAAAACTACCCCAGATGTTTGGCTAAATATATGTTTCATGCTACTAAAAACCTTTGTGCTTCTTTCAGTTTGTGGCTTGTCTCTCGTACCTGCTTCTTCATTCTTGGTCACGCCTTCTATCATTTCCATGTATGTTTTCTCTTTTGTCTCTTCTTCTTCCAGGTCAACTATTTGAGAGGATGATGTGATATTCATTTTCTTGAGAATATCTTGTCGGCTATTGGCGCCCAGGGCCTCTAAACTGCTCCTCTTGTTGTAGATGCTCATTTTAGGAGCTTTGACAATCAACCTAGGAGAGGGTTTCTATGTTGCGCTCCATTGAGAAACTAGTTTTGTTTGTTTCGTTTGATCATGCTACATAGTGACCTCCATATCTACACAGGTTTCTAGATTGTCTAACTTGTCGAATCCTTCAACATGCTCATGTTCATAGGGACCTTGTCTTCTTGTCAATCTCCTCTTTGATATGATCTAGTGCAATTCGTATTTTCTTCCTTGCAACTGTGTGAACCCAAATTCACTGATTTTGGATTGAATCTAAGGAAGACATGACTTGTTATTCACCACAAATGGACCTAATATGAAAGGAAATTTTAGATTAGAAGCCTTGTGTTCTTTAAAAAAATGCTCAGTTTTTTAGATGATCCTCTATCTTATGAACTCCAAAGCAAAGATTCTGGGATTCAAAAAAACTAGTAAAATATAAGGTTCTTCTTCGTAACCATATACCCAAATTATAGTGGATTGTATGAACAACATCCAGTCTCCTACCTTTCTCTCTAGATTTGGTTGCAAACTTATTTTCATCTCTTCTAGGACCCTTGGCAATTCCAAACCAAAAATAAGACTGTACACCCTGGACATAATCTTATTGATGAAAATAGGCATGGTAATTATTTTACAGTCGGTTGAAATAAATGCAGTCTCAAAAAATTCGGTTCTATTAGATTCCAGGAACATTATTAACAAGTGTGTATAGTACCTAAAGTGTCTTATTGAGTTGAATTTAATCAGTTGTTGATGTATATTATCAGCAATAAATTTGTCAAAACTGACACTGACTGACTGACGAGACTATGACATAAAGAAAGTCAACATGAAACCTAACATGACTTCTACCACAAACATGTCATTATCCAACGCCAAAATTTGAATCAACAGAGAACAAGCCCACTGGACTTTGATGAACATGACACTTACATTGGAAGGTAATGACAGACTCTCTGATTGGTGTTCAGGTTTGAGGATAGTTTATAAAAACTAGGATTTTACTTCTGGTGGGCATTCTCTATAAATTTTGATTATCTTTTGTTCCTCAAAGGGCTCTGACACTATGGAGGAGGATGTTGGTATATTGAGGGTGTGCCAGAGAGATGGAATGTCTACTTCACATAAAACTTCTGACCCTAATTTATTCAAAATGACTCTTTCTTCCAGAGAATATTGTTGTGCACACCAGCTTACAAATTCAGGGAAAGGAAAGACTACTTCTATGATGTAATGGGTGATTGAGGCTTGAGCCACTTCGAGGAAAGGAATGTGCAACCAACATTGTCCAACAAATTCAATCTAGACACAGAAACAGGTAAGATAGTTAACTCTATGTAGAAAATGTCGGAGTCTCTATCAATTAGGGATTCTTCTCTGGAGAATATGTCTTCCTCATTTACAGATAAGATAACACGATTAGTGGCCATGGTGAAAAATACTTGTTAATCATCGAAAGAAGAATGAATCTGGTTCAGATCTGAGCTTGAGTTTCAAATGGATTCTTTACACCAAATTTTCGATCATTTGAATGCTTCAACTTATCATAAAATAATGTCGAGGGGTATTCATCGGGGTTGGAAGAAAATGGTTTTAGGTGGACCGGTTTTCACCCTGATGTGCAACTGAGGGCGCCATGTGTCCATGACTTAAACCATGATGGTTTTCCCCGGTATGACCTTGATTTATTAACCTTCACACTAATTCAAATGCCGATATGAGTTTCAGTCGTTGATCTGGGCTACTGTAAGATCTACGGTCCACGTTTACCTAGTGACTTTGGCATCGGGGGTTGGAGAAAGTGGTTTTGATCAGACTTATTTTTTCCCCGATGTACCTCTAGAGGCACCATGCATCTTTCGATAAAACCATAAAGGTTTTCCCTGGTCTGCCCTCGACTCTTTAATCTGCCCGCTATTTTAATCCCTAATATGCACCTTAGTTGTTGATCCGGGCTGTGATTTATCAACAGCTAAGGCACATATCAGGGATAAACAACTAAGGTATATCTAGTATGGGACCCCAAATCTAGTTATGATTACATCACCAGATATAGCTAGGTTCTCTAAATTATCATATCACCTTAGCGACATAGCCTTTCGCTAAAATTCCAACACTTTGATGCCATTTGAAAATTATATGGTGATAACATTGAATCCAACTGGGGATGTTATCCTCCCTGTGAGGTAGAAAATAACTATAAACTAAGTGCCTACCGTTTGGACTGTGATTTATCAATGTGACATGAATCTGCTGATCTTTATTCAAAAAATTACAGTCTATCCTGCATAGCTCAGGGCCTTCACCTCGGGCTTCAACTATGCTTCCTTTATTTCAATATCTCATGTGTAAAGGAAAAAGTCGAATGATTATATACAATGAATGGTGGGGTGATGATTTTTTCAAACAATGTAATGCTTGAGGAACCTTCCATTCACAGGCCTTCCTCTAGCGAGTTCTCCATTACTTTCCTCCAACAAATAGGCGTTGCTCCCATGGTAAGCTACGACTTTGAACGGACCTAGCCATAGGTTATCAAATTTCCCATGTTTACCTTTATATTCTTTTNNNCATATACCTTGGTATGTCTATCGAAATCTTATTTGATCTTGTCTTGATGAAGTTGGGCATTGTTGAAGGCCTTTTCTCTGGTCTGTTGTATGCTAATGAGCTCATCATCTCTTCTTCGAATGGAATTTTTTTCTTCTTCTTGCTCTTGTAACAACTTCATCACTGGAAATCCCAATGCAGTAGGAAAGATGGCTTTCGTACCATAAATGATCTGGAAAGGAGATGTGGCAATAACTCTTTTTGGGGATATCCTGTCAGCCCACATCACATGAATGATCTTTTTGTGCCACACCTTTTTGTTCTCTTGCAACAATTTTTTGATGATTCTGACCAAGATTTTATTTGAATATCTAGCCAACCCATTCCCTTGAGGATAATATGAAGCGGAATGACCAAGGGTAATGTTCTAATCACTGCAAAATTTTTCCAATTTTTTAGACTTGAAGGTCGTTGCATTGTCTATTATAATCTTCATCGGGCATCTGAATCTGAACAAGATATTATCTTCTAGGAATCGAATGATAACATCATTTGTAGCCTATGTAGAGGGAACAACCTCAATCCACTTAGTAAAGTAATATATTGCATTTAGGATCCATTTGTGTTGATCCGAGGACTATGGATGTATCTCCCCTATAAAATCTAGGCCCCATTGTCTAAAAGGAGCTTCTACTAAAATGGGTTTTAGCGGCAGAGATTGTAATTTTCCTTTCCCATTGAATATTTGGCATTCATCACACTTTGAAACTTCTTTATAAACATCAGGAAAAATGCTAGGCCAATAAAAATGCTCTAAAATTTTGTGCACAATCGTCCTCCAATAATGATGACCTCCACGGTCACCTTTGTGGAACTCTTTGATGGTTTTCTCTGCTTCTTCTTCTATTAAAAAACTCAATAAAATTCCCCCTAGGTCTTTCCAATATAGAAACTCATTTACTATACAAAATTTTGCTTCCTTCAATATCAAAAATCTAACCTTTGTTTTACTATACTTAGGAGGAGCCTGCAGATTTTTCAACACAAAAATGATATCTACATACCATGTAGAGTCAAGAAACTTCTGAGATATTTGGGCAGACTCCCTTTCTTCCTCTATTGCATGGTCTGACAATTTTGCAGTGCCATTTATTCCCAAGAGTTTGCAGTTTTTTTGTGCCATTAGTCTAGTGAGTCCCTGTCCTTTGATCAACTTCATGGGATTGATTTCAAGATCATATTCCAACAGTACCGCAATCCATTTTCCCCTCTTCCCTTCAGGATCGACCTGTCTCAAGATGTCCTTTACTGAGTTGTTGGGAACATAAGCTGTGGTATGTGAATGTATGATGTAAACAAAAAATTATTTCAATGCCTTGACCAAATCATACACTTTCTTCTGCATGATATCATATTTTAAAGGAGCATCTCTCAACATTTTACTGTAGTATGCTATGGGCTTCTCAAAATTTTGTTCATCTTTCTGGAGCATCACACCTACAATTGTGCGTTCTGAGGCAAACAAGAACAATATGAAATCTTTCTCAAAATGTGGACTAGCCAATACAGGAGCCTTTGTCAGTGCCACCTTGATGTATTCAAAGGACTTTCTCACTTCAGGAATCCATTTTATTTCATTTCCCTTTTTTAGCATGTTGGTGATGTGTTTTATGATCTCAGCTAAATTTGGGATAAATCTTATTAGAAAGTTTACTTTCCTCAAAAAAGATTGTACCTCCTTTTTTCTTCTGGGTATGTCAATTTTGAATATACCTTCAACTCTATTGGGGTCCACCTTTATCCCTTCCTTTGAAATAATTTTTCCTAAGAGATTCCCTTATTCCATGGAAAAATTTGACTTTTTTGGATTTAGTGATATGCCAAATTTCCTGCATTTTTCAAATGCCCTTCTAAGATTCTTGAGGTGTTCTTCATCTGAGGAAGAATACACAGTAATTTCATCAAGGTAGATAACAATGAATTTATCTTTTTCTTCAGCAAAATCTATATCAGTAGCTCTTTGAAATTTCGCCCCCGCCTTCATAAGCCCAAAAGGAATTTTTGTATACATAATTGTTCCCCATGGTGTAGTAAATGTTGTATTTTCTTGGTCATTAGGGTGCACCATAATTTGATTATATCTATAGAAACTATCTAGCATGGACATCCTTTGAGAACCCTCTATCTTCTGTAGAATGTAATCCATTTTAGGAAATGGACAATCATCTTTTAGAGACACCTTATTTATATTCCTGAAGTCTACACATAGCCTAATTTCTCCCCTCTTTTTTCGTACTAGTACTATATTTTCCACCCATTTGGAAAACCCCACGGACACTATGATTTTTTCTTCAAATAGTTTCTTTACTTACTTTTCTATCAATGGTAACAACAAAGGGATTATTATTATTAATTTATGTTTGAATGGATTGTGATCTTCTTTAATTGGGATAACATGTTGGACTACACTGGTATCATAGACCTTTAGATCATCATAGCTCTAAGAAAAAACGTCACATAATTCTTTCATTAATTTGACATACCTCTGTTTGACTTCAAGGTTGAGCTTCTTCGAAAACTTCATGATCTTTGGATCCTCTAGATTCCCAAT
>JASDQU010104299.1:112368-126444 GCA_032191745.1 Picea mariana | reverse complement strand
TCTAGCAATTTTGGCAATTTACTATTTTTAGTAGTTTTTAACTTCCGGGGCCATTTTGAGGGCCCAAATGAAGGTTTTTCAAGATCTAGGTTCTCAATGATATCCAAAGGCATGATTGAGGCCCCAAAATTAATTTCCTCGACAATACCTTTCCAACGAGCTATCACACACCTAAAATGGAGATTGTATGCAAAAGTTACAACCCCGGGAAGTGGATGTACTCACTTACCCAAACGGGCCCCACATGACTTTTGGCGCTTCATATCCTAGGGTTAGGTTTTTGGATGTCTAGGGTTTTGGGAATTCTTGTTTATTGTAAAAAGGCCTTCAGATCCTCATTGTAATTATCTTCTTGTGGATGTGAGTAGCTGTGACATCTCTTCTCAGAGATAAGCTACCACCATTCTAGCGAGTCTTCCACTCTATATTTTTACAGTCTCTGTGCATTTCTTTCATTAATAGAAATCATGTATTATTGTATATCTGTGTTTATGGTTGCACCTATGATACATTTATGTTATCTTATTGAATATCTGCGATATCTCTGTGCATTTCTTTATTATATCTCTGCTCGCATTTCATTCCGAAAATAATCTGGATCATTGAAGAAGGCCTTGTATGGTCTCAAACAAGCCCCCAGAGCATGGTATTCCAAACTAGACAGATACTTACAGTAGCAAGGGTTCAGGAAAATAAATGTAGACATCAACCTCTACATCAAGTTAAATCAAGACAATATTTTGTTCATTGAAGTTTATGTTGATGATATTATCTTTGGAAGTGATGATGACAGGATGATATAGAAATTTGAAAAGAATATGCAGAATGAGTTTGAAACGTCATTACTTGGTGAATTATCCTTATTTTTGGATCTTCAGATATGTCAAAGAAACCAAGGCATTTTTATCTCTCAAACCAAGTATATCAGAGAAATGTTGAAGAGTTTTGGAATGGAAGATTGTAAACCAGTCAATACTCCTATGTAGACTAGTTGTAAGTTAAGTAAAGATGATGATTCAAAGTCTACATATCAGAGGAAATATAGGAAAATGATTGGCATCTTATTTTATGTGACAACATCCAAACCAGATGTAATGCAGGCGGTTGGACATGTGGCACAATTTCAAGCAACACCAAAGGAATCACATGTTCTAGCAGTAAAGAAAATATTTAGATATATCAAGGGTACAAAATATTTTTGATTATGGTATCCAAAAGGAAAGGATCTATCACTTATTTCCTATAGAGATGCAGATTGGGCAGGTTGCATTGATGACCAGAGAAGTACAAGTGGAGCAGCTTTCTACTTGGGTGAGTGTTTGGTATCTTGGCTAAGCAAGAAGCAATCATCAGTATCATTGTTTACAATTGAAGTTGAGTATATAGCGGCAACATCATTTTTTACAAAGGTCTTATGGATGAAACAAACATTGACAGATATAAAGGTTGAGTATGATGAGCCCATTCTAATAATTGTGATAACACAAGTGCCATCAGTATCTCAAAGAATCCAGTGATTCACTCCAAGATGAAGTACATTCCAATCAAGTTTCATTTTCTATGGGAGAAGATTGTAGAGAAGAACATTCAAGTTGAGTATGTTGGGACCAAAGAACAGATTGCAAACATCCTTACAAAACCACTTCCAAGGGAATATTTTGAGTATCTTCGCCAGAAACTTGGCATAGTTTCTACCCCACAATGAATTTTGAATGTTATTCTTATATGTCTTATATTTACACAAGCACCATAAAGAGGACAGTTCAATTTGCAGGAGCAATCTCAGGGAGAGTTCAATCAAGGGGAGTAGCCCCAGGGATAGTTCATTCAGGGGGAGCAGCCCCGACGAGAATTTACCTTTTCCATTGATTCCAAAGGGGGAGAGATTAATCAAATGCAAGGAGAGATAGTTATATGATTGGAGAGAGAGAATAGAGGCATGATTCCAGGGGGAGCAATGGTCATAGGGGGAGCATGAGCGATATGAATTTAGTGTTGCATCAAAGTGTTTCCATCAATGCCAAAGGGGGATATTATTGATTAATTGGGTTGGTTTTCATTGATGTCAACCCTTGAAGCAAGTCTGGTAGAAAATTTTGGTAGCCCCAACAGTGTGGTTAAGGAACCTGAGTTAGTTTGAGGAATAATGTAATGGATATCAATGAATTTGTAGGTGAGACTATTCTAGAAGGATAATACATGTCGTGTTGTTTCTGGTGATATGTGGCATGTCATGTAGTTCCTCACGGTTGAGGAGATATGGTTTAGTGAAATTGGAGAACCGTCATGAGTTATCTAGAAGCCCCTAGAAGGTTAAAGAAGTCGATTTATTCTAGAATCTCCTAGAATAAGTTTAATAGTCAAAGTGGTTGTAACTAGGAGTTAATCATGAGTTAATTTGTTGTAAAAATAAAATAATTACAAATAAATTAGTTGTAACTAGAAGTGGTAAGATTACTATTTGTGTATAAAGTGGCTGTAAGTGGACAAATTAGTTAGAAGTGGGTTATCCCTAAAAGAAGGAAGTTGGGTAAAATAGTTAGAAGATAACCCCTAGAGGAAGCTACTTGGAGAGTATAAATAAGAGAGAAAGGGTCTCTTATTAGTGCCTATTGAGAACATTGAATATCTATTATTTTGTGAAAGGTTTATTGTAGGTACTCATTGATACATTTAAAGTTACACAAGTCTGAGGTAGCAAAGGAGGGTTGACAACGAAAATCTTGGAGTTTCAGAAAAACCCTAGCTTATGAGGTGTATGCAGGATGCAGTGGAGGAAGGCATGTACATATGTGGGCTACAGTGGATGAAAGCACGTACATATGTAGGCTCTAGAAGGGGAATTCGTGTACATATGAAAAGATCATGAAAACTTGAGTAGATGTGGACAGGTCCCTAGAGTCTGAAAGCAAGTTCCCAGGTTAGCATTCTACAGTGATCATGTACAAAAGATATATCTACAGGGTCAAAAGGTGTGTCATATTCTTATGTGTAGTTGGATATTGTTGTCTACATGATATATGGTTATGGGAGATTAAGAATTTTCCCTAGAGAGGTTATTGGTTGTATGCCACCTACTGTATGATCTAGATCTACATAAATACAATACTGGTATGTATGGTATTTATCATTGGTACATCTTATTGGTTTGAGTGTTGAGGAATATCTTGTATTTCTTGGTACATGGTTGAGGGATTTTGTGGTACATGGTTGAGGGATTTTGTGGTACATGGTTGAGGGATTTTGGTTATCATGTGTTGTTGAAGTTCTTGGTATATCTTGAGGTTGCATAACAATGAAGGTTTGATGTCTAGTTGATGTGAGGGTATATTACACATGATTTTGATTGTATGCACATGTATGGCACATGACTAGAGAGACACATATGCACATGGTTTGAGTGTTAGTCTTGTGATATTGAGTATGAGATATATGTTATTAGATATGATCTATTGAGGATATTATTGGTACATGTTGTTATTATATGTTGGTACATATTATTGGTACAAGTTTATTACAGGTTATTGGTACAGGTTGACTACAAGTTATTGGCACGGGTTGGTTATAGGTTGTTGGCACATATTGGCACAGGTTTAAAGAGACATATTTCACAATGACAATGTGACAATGGTTTCATCAGTTATTTGACACTTGTATTTTAGGATAGTTGGATAGGGAAAGGATAGGTGGTTTTAGTCACCTTTCGGTTGTAGCCGGAGAACTTAGGGGGTTGTAGCCTCCTTCTAGTTGTAGCTAGAGGATTAGGGATTTGGATCTTCCCTTGGGTTGTAGCTTGAAAATATAGGGGTTTGGAGCCTCCTTCCAGTTGCAGCTGGAGAACAAAGGAAGTTAGTGCTTCCAATGAATGTAATTCTTAAAGACATATAAGAAAAAATATTTTGTGGTTTTCTCCCGCATTGGGCTTCCACGTAAAAATACTGGTGTACTGTGTGTGTATGATTTCTCATTGTTCATGGTTTATTTATTATGCACTTGTCGAGTGATATTGGTAAATTGATCATAAATATAAACAACACTTATATATTGTGGTTAAAAATGATTAAAAATCTCTATTTATGATTCACTCCTGCCCCCTCTCATTAATCCAATAGTGGTGACCATTAACCCTGAGGATATGGCTAATAGAGATCTCATTCATGATCCATAAATCACCAAGATTGAATGGTACAAAGACATTGTATATTATTTTAGATTGGGACATTTCCCAATTGAATAGTCATCTGAGGAGTAGAGGGATTTGAAAATGAAAGTTGTTCATTTTCTTCTAATTTCTCAAGTTCATTTTAGGAGGAATTTCAATGGAATGTTGTTGATATGTTTCGAATTATTGAAATTTGTTGAAGTCCTTGAGGAAATTCATAAGGGATTATATGGTGGAAAATTTTCCCCATTGGTCACTACTCACAAAGTGATCAAAGTAGGGTTTTATTTCCCAACACTCTTCACATAAGCATGCAAGAAGGTTAGAATTTCTCTGGCCTACTAAATGTTTTCGGGAAAAATGAAGAGAGTCACTATGACTTTGAGAAATATTGGTGTATATATTCCCTTTGCACAATGGGGAATGGATGTAATTGGTCCTATAAATCCAAAGCTGAGAAAGGGTCACTCATACATCAAATATTATTTCATGAAGTGGCTTGAAATTGTATCTTTGAAAGTTGTTGGATCTACCCAACACATTCAATTTATGAAAGCAAACATTGTGTCCAAATTTGGATTCCTTGAAAATTTCACTATTGATAATGGTTCAATATATATGGCTTCAAAATTCACTATCTTTTGTGGTAAGCACAACGTTGTCATGGGGTAGTCTTTGAATTATTACCCATAGGATAATGGAATGACAAAATATACTAATAAAATGCTCATCCAAATCTTAAAAAATACTATCTAGAGGAACTAGCATACAAAATTGTTGGATGCATTAAGGGAAAGTAAGGTCACACCTAAAGACATTATTGGAAAATCCCCCTACACATTGGTTTAAGGGAAGGATGTAATGCTCACAGTACACTTGGAACTAAATGATATATATTTGGCCACTAGAATTCAAAGACAAATAATGAGTCATTTCTTTGAAATAATGATATCAACAACTCGTATAGCTCAGGGAACAAATGAATCAGTCTTAGTCAGATATACAAAAGAAGCAATATGTGACAAGAAGACACTCCAATTAAAAGATGACATTGAAATATTTTCATATGGGACAAGTAGTTTTGTTATGGAACAAGGCCAAGTATAAGCCCTCAATGCATTCAAAGTTTGATTCTCTTTGGATTGGCCATTATCAAATAGAAAAATAGTGTGGATGCAACTCTTATTTTCTCAAGAAAATGGATGGAATTGTAAATAAGTTGCATGTAAATGGGAAACATCTCAAGCATTTATTTTTGTAGTTTCCCCTACCTTTTAGGCATTGTACCATAGTTTAGGTTCATCAGTAAATATTGCATCCCTTTTTTTATTGAAGTGAATTTCCCCCCTAGTCTTACCTTATCATTAACTCCATTTTCACTAGGAAATGTGTTCTAAATTATTCATGACCCATAGGGGGTTACTATCTTGTAGTTGGAGCAGAATGTTAATGATTTTTATTTCATAGCCTAAGGCCTATCCCCTAATTTGGCTGTCATATTTTTCTTCCTCAATGTATTGAAGTGCCTTTGTGTTATAGTCCAAAATTTCATATATGTGCATACAAGACATTGGCCCATCCATTTCCATACTTTTCCAAAAATATTGTTGAGGATTCCTTCTAAAAACCCCTTTTTTGGATAGTGTACGCGCCATGTTGTACTAATAGCCTGCGTACACATGCATGATGCATGATAGTTAGCCTACATACACATGTGTGTTGCATGCTAGTTAGCCCACATTTACCTCCAAAAGTTGCAAAAAATATAAAATCATACAGAATTTGGCAGAGTTTACGGGCTATGAAGGGTTTCCTAACCATTTTACCCCTTGTAGCCCGTCCCTAAACCAAATAACTATCTTTTTCTCATATAAAAAGAGGTCTTGGGGAGTCATTTATGGACATGAACAAGAGAATAAGAAAACTGTACCAAAATCCCAAGGTTTTCATCTCATTTTGAGTTTTAGCCTTAGCTTTCCCCTCTAGCCTTTCTCCTTATGCAACCCTTCCTCCTTCCCTTGATGGTATGTTGGTTGTGATAAGATAATGTGGTATTGATGCACTTGGAGCCATGATAGAGGATCCTAGACTTGGCTCGTAGAGTGGTTGTTGGTGAAGGTTGTAACCCTTTTTATCTTGAATTTGAATAAAAGAGATTATCCTTGTCTCTAAACCTTGTGTTTACATGTTCTTGTTAATTTGAGAATTTATATCTATGTTTATAATTTTAAAGTGATTATTAGAGATTGTATGTGTTGTTTCATTGTATTCCTAACCCCTTGTAGGTCAGATTTGGGAGGATATCTATGATCTAGGAGGCAACAACAAGTGAAAGAGATCGACTCCAACCATAAGGATTGAAGGTGCACTCATTAACCCTCTCTCTCTCTCTCTCTCTCTCTCTCTCTCTCTCTCTCTCTCTCTCTCTCTCTCTCTCTCATCACTTAGTTTAGATGGTTTTGGGGTAGATTAAGGGTGGATCATTCTTTTAAGGGATTTATTTCTCTACATATTCCTTAGACCCAGTTTAGGGGGATTTTCCCCATAGCAGAATTGGCGACTCCATTGGGGATGGGCTACAAGGGGTAAGATGGTTAGGAAACCCTTCATAGCTGGTAAACTCTGTCGAATTCCGTGCAATTTATATTTTTTTCAAGTTTTGGAGGTAAGCACGAGATAACTATCATGCAACACGCATGTGTACGCAGGCTAACTATCATGCAACATGCGTGTGTATGCAGGCTATTAGTACAGTCGGGTGTGTACACTATCCAAAAAAGGGTTTTTTAGAAGGAAGCCTCAACAGTATTTTTGGAAAAGTATGAAAATGGATGGATCAATGTCTTGTATGCACAGATATGGAATTTTGGACTATAACACTTTGAGAAACCCTTTCAAAATTTTCCTAAGTGAATATCTTAAATAGGAAACCCTTTCCCCATGTAGAGCAATCACCAAAGCATTAAATTTTTTTCATTCCACATTAGATTTTCTAATGCAAATGTGGGAAATTTGACTATGTGATCATTATTCCACATTCCACTTTCAACATTTCTTATTAATGAAAAATGTAGAGGTCTTGCACAATAGTTCAGGTTTCCGCATCATGACACTCCACCTCCCACATTCCCTTGAAAATCTGCCTCCTACACTTCATATTCACCATTTAGATGGTATGTGCAATGTAAAACTCCAAGTATAATTCCCCTTGCCCCTCGCCTCCATATCCTCGCATTTTTAAACACTTTGTAAGTGATGAACGAGAGGATAATCTTAGACTGAAGAGGAGAATATTTGAGTTGGAAGTTTTGTTGAATCCTAAGCCATTATTTACATAACCATTGGTCATTAAAGGACCAAAATAGAATTTGAAGGAGACTTCCAAGAAGTATACTAAGGAAAAGGTATTTCGAGAAGTAATAAGTGGAGTTAGAAAGATTGTGGATAATAACATTGAGGATAGAATGTTTTGTTATTTGAGCTCTAGGAGCTCGTAAATAAATATTATGTTCTTATTGGAAGGTTTGTTTATTTGAAAGGATATTTCAAACTTGAACCTCAAAAAGATATGAATTTCAATGAGAATTATGTTAAACGTTTACTATAAAATTAACTGATATGAATGAGCACAAGAGATAGAAATATAATCTCCCCTTGAACAATAGGTTGAAGTGGATAAGTGATGGTTGGGACAATTATATTGATATTCTACAATAATTAATAGCAACATGAAAAGTGTTCGAGGAGAGGAGAACAAAAATATTATTTAAGTTAGGTGACTCTATAAAAGGGTTAGAGGGGCCATCCATTATGAAATGTGACAAAATTTTACTAAATCAAAGTTTGAAGCAAGATTGAAAGTTGCCAAGATCTCCTTGGGAGAAGAATTTTATGGCCTTACAAGATTTCATGGGGTAGAGATACCTAGATGGACAACTGAATTTGTTATAGACAATGTCAAGCATACCAATATTGTTTGGGAGAAAATGTGCTTGCCAATATATTAATTTAGTGTACTCTAGATTTATCATTTTTGATGCTTTTTATGAAACTAAGCCACCTCCCTTTGATGTTGAAACTTTGAGAGGGACTGAAAGTGAAATGCTTTCACTTAGAGTAAGAGAAGAAACCAAAGTGGCACCCTTAGATAATATTGTATCAAAGTTTGGGTCAATAAAGCTATAGAAGTAGCCTCTAAAGCCTCTTGAAGTAGTTATGATAGTTAGGCTTCAAGAAGAAATCATGGAATTATGAAGTTCTTTTTAAGTAAAGTTATTGGAAAGAAGAAGAGTTCATCTTCCAACAATTTTTCCTCCTCTCAATTTTGTGAGAGCCCTCTATGACTTTCCCTTCCTTTATGTCTCATAGTTGAGTTTTACCTTGTATTTTGCATATGTGATTGCACAATGGGATTCTCTAACTTTCCTCCTTTTATGACTCTAGGATTTATCTACTATTCTAGGTGCAAAGTAGTCCCATGCTAGTTCTAGAGAGAAAACACATTTGATTTCTTTGTTTAAGTATCAGTCTTGGGAGTTTTGTTGAGGATTTTGTTCACATTTGGGAACCTGTTGTTTGAATTCAACTCCACAAAAACCTATTTAAGTGTCATTTTATTTTTATGATTTCTCAGTTGAAGATACTAGTGGAACCTTGAGGAGATGGTTCTTTTCAAACTTAGTGGATTTGCAATGAAATAGTATTTTAAAGTTATCTAATGACCTTAGACACTTTTTTATTTTACTTTCATCTTGTAAATTCATGCTTATCGTATGTGCTTATATCATATGAAGGGAGATAAAAATCTGTGTTTTTAGGAAGCCTATTATCATAAAATATTGTTATATTTATTTACTTTCTATCAATGATTGGAACTACTTGGTTCTTTCTTCAGAAACATAATTCTTTAACGAATATTTAATTATCTCTAGATTCTTTAGATCTTTCTAGGAAGTTAAATATCATTTCAATGTTTCTTGTATAGTAATCCCCCTCTTATTTCATTAAGATAAACAAGAAGACCTGCCTAATAATAAAGAGGTGTTCCACCTCAATAAAACTGAAGCAGGGCACTCCTTGAGTTGCCCAAGGATTTTCCCTAAGCATTGATCCTTTTCATACAAGAAAAAGTGATCAACATGTCATTGGATAAGGAAATTGGAGAGCACAATTGTGGATTCTCTAGCTCTTGAATTAAGGTAGTGCTTGCAACCATACAAACGCAAATGATGAGGACCAAGATATGTACATAAGACTTGTTTGAGATGAGTTTCTTTATTTGGAATTTTTGTAAGTTGTTTACCAATATAAAATAACCTTTCTAGGATTAGTGTCTTTGAATGGACCTTAGATGAGTTAGAATATGTATGGAAATGGATCGACAAGAAAGTGACTCGCTTTCTTCAACAACTAGACATATATGTCACCCTTGGAATTGTTTCTATGACTACAAAACTTCTAGCCTTGGGTGGCATTTGAAAAAATGAGTTTATCTAGTGTCCCTAAAGGAATTGATTTTTGTGTGGAGAGGGAAGCTATAATGACAAATTTGGGATTCTTTCAAATTTGGTTTGAAGTTATACTCTAGGTTTTGTTGTTGTTGCAATTTGTTCTTTATTAAATATCTTGTTATGGTCAAGGATTTAAATGGAAAATGAATAACCCATATGAAAATCAATCAACACTAAGAAGAAAAAAATCATTTTCAAAATAATCAAAGAACCTAAAGGAAAAGTGGTACCCAAAATTTGCAAAAAAATTAGGGTGACTTGTGGAATCAACATATTTTTATAGTGAAATTACTTGAAAGAAAAAATGATTAATCACCCATTTTCCATTTTCATATGCACTTGAAATTTTGTATGTGATTGAAATTTAAATCTATAGAAAGGGAAATGGATCAATACACCCACAGACTTGATGCATCTAGAACAATTTATATTTTGATCTCATAATTCATAGTAATTGAAAAGATTATCTTGGTTATATACACTGCATTGAATCCAATTATACAATCTTCTAAACTGATTTTGTTTTAACAATTCACTCATGTATAGTTTAGAAATAAAAAAAAGAAGTTATCGAGAATGTTAATATAACTTGGAACGAGTTAATAAACTTCTTTAGAAAGCAATGGAACCCTGATGAGTTGATTCTAATATATAGTTATATTGAAAATATTTCCTTTTCTTTGAAATTTATTCGTACAATGATTTCTCTGTTATGATTTTGGTTGATTGAATTCATTGGAAACTTTGATTAGCATGCTTTTTATTAGAATGTTGTTGTATTCTCCATTTGTTAAATTAATTGATTATAGTAATGCATCCTTTTTATCATAATTGAAAAGTTGCATTGCATTAACAAGGGGTAGGGAATAATACCACTTGCATGGAAGGAAGGTATATATATTGACAGTGTTCTTCTCAATAAAATTTGATTACAAGACGAAAACCACTAGTTGACTACAACTTAGACTTGGGGTTTCAATTTCATAATAAAAATTACTGCAGTTCCAAGCAATTGTTAGATTCAAAATTTATGAATGATGTAGAACCATATTTCCTATAGCCTTGACTTATGGTATTGAATTTAAAGATTGTCTTCACTGCCAAATTAACCAATTCATACAATGAGTATAATTTGCATAGAGTGTAAGCATGTGCTACACGACCAGAATAGAATGAAATACAAATCGTAATTCTTCCATTGGTATTCTAGATCTAAGATAACCTACAAATGGATATGTTGAGAAAGCCATAGACTATAAGATTGAGTGATTTGAAGTTACAAATTATATTAATGACTACTCCATATTATTGATAATAAAATATTCAACTTAGTGTTAAATATTCAAGAAAATGAAAAATAAAACGATAACCCTATCATGTAGGGATCATAGGTAACAATACCATATAGATTTTAATAAGAATGTTAGGGTCATAACATCACTAACCTCCTAAGTATATATATTACTATGTATTGCTATGTATGGAGGTCATCATTAGTAAATAAGGCCTATGTAGTAGTGTGAACACAATTATTGTATGAAGGCTTACTAGAAGGTTTTTCCTACTAGAAAGTTCCTTCTCTAGAATGTTATTAGGGGATACAAATTACTATATAAAGATTAGAAACATTGTAAAAGGTGTCTTGGAAATCATTTGTAATTTGACCTATACTCTATTGGAGGTTTCCCCCTTGAAGAGATGAGTGAAAATTGCTTCCATATCAATAAAGGAATAATGTTTTTCTTCATGTTCTCCATTGTTCCTGTAATTATATTTCTTTTTGTGATATATTTGAGTAATATATGTGATTTAAGATCTAAATATTTCTATTTGGTACATCACAAGTGGTATTAGAGCTCTTTCCTAGCACAAGTTTTAGAACAATGTTTTTAGGCTAGAGACATGTTCCAGTGTCTATAAATAACACATAGATCTGTCGGTAAATGGGTAAACATGTGGTAGGGGAAGCATACACATAGGAAATAAAAAAGGTTTCACCTTGTTGGAAACCCTTGTAACCCCTATTTTCACCCCTTCAAGTAGTACCACATTAGACAACACTTTTATCCAGACTTCACTTCCACGTATCCTCAGGTATATCATAAGTCTCGTAGGTGTCTTGAAACCAGCCTTAGATTAGCCACTCGATCGTCTAGCTGCTATAGAGGCACCAATAACCACACTTGGGAAGATTATTCTTTTGTACCTAGGTAATTAGGCAGTATGGATAAGGGTACAGTCGAGCCTCCTTAGTCAGATCCCTGAGATATTGGGTTGAGTACTACTATTGGACCCCACAAGTATATTAGAGAGCTATATCATATGGAACTCCATTGTCCTTAGTACCCTTGCAAATCTACTCCTTGATGTCAGTTCAGAAACATTCTAAAAAAAAGGGATATGATCGAGATGGATTTCGGTGGCCTCCTACATATTTCAACTAGCTCATTTTGGAATCTTTCTAGTTTGGCAGTTTCTTCCTATTTTTTGGGTCACTGACTTCTGGGGCCATTTTGAAGCCCTAAACAACATTTTTAGGGCTCGCCACAGTTAGAATGTAAACAGAGTCAGAATCTAATGGAAACATGTTTAGTCCTCGGATAGACATTTCTAACGAGATATCGTGCGCCTAAAATGGACATGGTATGCAAAATTTAGGACCTCGGGAAGTTGATGTACTAGCTTACCCCAATGGAGCCGACATAACTTTTGGCGCTTCATCTCTTAGTGTTAGGCTTTTGGATGTATATGGTTTTGGCATTCCTGTTTATTGTAAAAAGGCTTGGAGAGCCTCATTGTAACCATATTCTTGTGAATTAGCGCAATCGTCACATTTCTTCTCAGAGATAAGCCATCACCATTCTAGCGATCTTGTTTTCCGTTGCATTTTATAGTTTTAGAACATTTTCTTATTGAATAGAAACTAGTTTTATTATATCTCTGTTATTGTATCTATGTTATTCTTGTGTCTCTATGTTAAGAATAATAATAATCTGTATCCATTTTTTTTCTGCTCATTAAGTTCGGATCAATGGTATCATAGTGGTTTGCTCCTTATCGTTCTTAATGCATGTCCCCGACGAGGTCAGGGTACAAAGAATTGGGTCTCGAGCTTGTTTATCTTGAGGAAAAAATCTCTCACACACCCAAGTGACCTCTCATGGTAGGAGAAAAAAAATACAATGGGACATGACTTCCTTTCAAAATGTTTCTCAAGGAATCCATCATGCAACAAAGGAACAGAATGATGGATAATTTTGCACAAATCCTTCAGTGGCTATCAACATGCGACACATCTTCCTCAAACGGAGGTGTCGCCCCCTTTAAGGTACAAATCGACTTTGATATTCCCATACTTGAAGGTCATATAAACACAGATGTTGTAGACAAATGGTTAAATCTGCTAAAAGGGTATTTTTCTATCCATAACTTTTCGAACAGAGAAAATATTACGTTTGCGCTCCTCAAAGTCGTACCCCATGTCAAATATTGGTGGGAGACTATTTGTGATCAAAAGGAAATAGAGGAACCCTCATTATTTATAGTCATTGTCCCCTAGGAGTCCTTCAGGGACTCTATCAAGGAATAATACTACCCTGTCATAAGTTATGACGGCTTGTATACAAAATGGACCACACTGCGGTAAGAAAGATACCAAGAAGTGACAAAGTTCACAAATATCTTCCATACTTTGCACACCAAGATGGGTATCAAATATTTTGAGTGACATCTGGTGCTAAAGTATCGCAGTGGTCTTCATAGATACATCCAGGCCTAAATGGATTTTTTGGACATCTCGTCCTTGGGTGCGGCCTATCGATATGTGGTCAAAATTGAGAAAAAGCTTAAAAAAAAGATGCGACAATTTGGGCCTAGGAACCCCTCACATCAGAAGAAAGTAAAGGGAATCCCCAACCCACAGAACAAAGGATAGAGCAAAGACATATAGCCTTAGGAAAACCAATCTAGGTCGTAAGCAAAGAAGTACATTGGAAAGACAAAGAAAGATACCAGGAAGTGATGTGACTTCCATAAGAGCCCCTGACATAACACTGTTGATTGTCGCTCCAAGAAATCGTTGGTGGCTGAGGTGAAAGCCTTTGAATCAAATGTGGGTTCTGACTTTGAGTCAAAACTAGAAAGGGGGATACAAATCATTGGTGTGGAACCTATTACCATTGTTGCTACCACCAAGGTCTAGCCTGATGAACTAGATGAGCCAGAAGAAGGAGAGCACCTATTTAATTCATAGATGTGGGTAAAATTCACCCCATTGCACTTTATCATTGATAACGGTAGGCAGAAGAAGATCATCTCAGAATAGGTCATCAGGTGGATAGCCTTGTTGAAAATGCCACACCCATAGCCCTACACCATTGGATGTATCCACCAAGGAATTGATCT
>JASDQU010104299.1:94045-110545 GCA_032191745.1 Picea mariana | reverse complement strand
AAACTTAGTTGTCACTAATTTCCATATTCAGGATGGGCTATGGTGTCGATTGGGCCATCTCTGTGTTGCATCAAGAGAGCGAGTGAAGATGATTTGGGAAGCCCACTATATTTGGTTGTTAGGACACTTCGGTGTCGAAAAGAAAATGGAAGTACTACAGAAACATTTCTACTGGCCGAAACTTCGACAGGATGTCAGCAAGTATATCAGGTCTTGCACTGCCTGCATTATTTCTGAATCAACCACTAAGAAATAGGGCCTGTACACACCCCTGCCTACTCCTGACGGGCCATGGTAATCCATCTCAATGGACTACATGTTAGGCCTTCCATCCCCCAAGAGGGGAAATGATTGTTTCTTTGTGGTTTTTGATCGCTCTTTCAAGATGGCGACCATGGTCGCCTGCATGAAGAGTATCACAGACGAGGCCACTGCCAAGCTCTTCTTTGAATGAGTCTGGGTATATTTTGGAATCCCACAAACCATTGTCTCATATCGGGACAGTTAATTCCTCAACATATTCTGGTCGAGCCTCTAGTCATTGTTGGACACCAAGCTCACCAAGTCCACTACCTTCCACCCCCAGACATATGGCCAAACTAAGGCCATCAATCAGATGATAGTGCATATTATGCACATGTACAATTCCAAGAACCCCCACACATGGGATGAGAGTCTTCCCTATGTTCATCGTAGCTACAAAAAATCCCTACATAGCTCAATCAGCCACATCCCCTTTCAGGTCGGGTTGGGATTCCAACCATTGGGTCTTATGGATGTTGCAGTACCTCTTGTAGCCACCCCAACTGATTCATCAACTGCTCCAATTGAAGTTGACAAAGCCTCTCAGTTCATTGAGTGGATCCAACACATCCGCCAACAAATTCAAGATATTTTATAGAAGTCCAATGACAAGTACAAGAAGCGCCATGATCAACATCAGGTGCCACATAAGTTTCAGGTGGGAGACAAAGTGTGGTTACACTTGCAAAAAGAACGCCTTACAGGGCCCCATTGGAAGCTTCTCCCACTCTGTTACATACCTTATACCATAACCAACGTTGTGAGTGACAATTCTTTTGAGCTCAACATTCCTCCTTTCCTTGGCCTGCACCTAGTATTCAACGTGAATCTCCTTCGGCCATACTTCCCACCATTGTTGGACACCTCAGAGATAGCAGGACAATTGACACCAACGGAGCTCAACACTAACTGCATGCAACATGCATCTAGTGATCATATTGTGGACACACAGGTCAAGGGAACTCACCAACAAAGGATCCAACTTTATCGAGCTGTCAAAGCATGGCAACTCCTGCATCAAGGCAAGTGGCTCACCCAGGGCCAAATTCAACAAAAATTTCATCATTTGATGGGGGCACTCAATGCAATGGAGATCATTTCTTCCTAAGGGGGAAGGATTGATCCAGATGGATTTCGGTGGCCTCCTACCTATTCCAACTAGATCATTTTGGCAGTTTTCCAGTTTGGCAGTTTTTTCCTAGTTTTTGGGCCCCTAACTTTCGTGGCCGTTTTGAGGCCCTAAACAACGTTTTTAGGGCTCTCCATAGTTAGATTGAATATAGAGTCAGATTCTGACAACATGTGTAGTCTTCGAATGAACCTTTCCAACGGGCTATCGTGCGCCTAAAATGGAGATGGTATGCAAAAGTTACGACCTCGGGAAATTGATGTACTAGCTTACCCCAAAGGGGCCCACATGACTTTTGGTGCTTCATCTCCTAGGGTTAGGTTTTTGGATGTATAGGGTCTTGGCATTCCTTTTTATTGTAAAAATTCTTGGAGAGCCTCATTGTAACCATCTTCTTGTGGATGATCACAGTCGTCACATCTCTTCTGAGAGATAATTCGCCACCATTATAGCAAGCTTGTTTTTCATTACATTTTACAGTTTCAGCACATTTTCTTATTGAATAGAAACCAATTTTACTGCATCTTTGTTATTGTATCTCTATTATTCTTGTGTCTATGTGTTAAGAATAATAATAATCTGTATTCATTTTTGTTTTGCTCATAAATTCTGGATCAGGCTATGTTGAAATTTTGAACATTCAATCACTGGAAACCCTACTTCCTACTTATAGTTCAGGAAATTCCTACATAATATTCAATATTAAGAATTTGAACATTATGTTAGCACAATACTTTTCAGTTGGGAGTATAAATCCACGATAATATAAAAAAAGAGAGTATAAAGTGGTCCCACCAGCACCCTTATTTGGGACCTATCTCAATAGGCTCCTTGCAACGTGTTGATTGTAGTGGTACCCCTCTTCCATAAGAATTTTTTTATGTGGACCCACTCACCCCATTATTGGCTTCCTATCTCAACAACTCCAGAAAGTCACACTAATCACATTCCTACAACTCTCAAGTAAATATTTTTGTGTGGAACTGCTAGCCCCATCTCCTTAGCCCCACCCTCCATACCCTTTTCTCTTGTGCACCCCCTCTAGATAGAAACCCAAAACCAAGACCATGGAAACCACTTTATTAATGTGGAACATATATGTGAAGACTTGCAAAAACAACTTATGAAATCTTAAGTTGATATTGAGAAAAACTTTTCTACAGTTAATGACTAGTTTGCTACAGTTAATACCAAGCTTAGTGCATTGGATGGAATACAAGACAAGATATTTTCATTTTGTAATAAATTCATGGACACCAAATACCCAAAATATCCCTTACACCAAGAAGGATTTGAATCCTCCCATTTTATGGGGCTTCACTCCCACACCCTTGTTCATTATCCAAGCCTTCCTAAAGTGGATGTGAATAAATTCGATGGATTAGACCCCGCTGGATGGGCTACTCAAATGGAACACTATTTTTCATTTCATGGAAACATTGATGACTTAATGAACTTCATGTTGGTGTCTTATATTTAGATCTCGAGTGCTAGCAATGGTGGCAATGGTGTAATAATTCCAATAGAGGTTATATTGCTTGGAATCAATTTGTCGTGGATCTTTATGAGCATTTTGAAACTGATACTCATCATTTGGGATTCTTAACCAATCTTAAACAATCATGTATATTTGAATATTACATCTATGCTTTTCAACAACTGTATTTCCGCACCAAAGGCATGCCAAATACCTTTTTCTAAGAATGTTTTATTAGTGGTATGTATGAAGAAATATGTGCTCACATCTTAATGGCTTTCCCTACCATTTGGATCAAATCTACTGATAGACTTAAGGAAGCACAACAAGTGGTTACTACTCAAATACAAAAAAAAACTTCCTTTATTCCCCATCCCCATCCCACCACTCCCTCTCTTCCCTCTCCTCCTCTCAAGATCCACAAATTAACTCGTGATAAAATGGTAAAACATCAACTTAAAGGCCTTTGTTACGATTGTGATGAAAAATATTTTCCTGGGCACAAATTTCAAGAGTAAAAACGTTTTATGGCCATTTCCAAATACATTTCAGAATATGATGGTGATTCTATCCCTCAAGAACCTCTGCCTCAACCAGATGATAACATTCCTGCTTCTGATCAACCTGTTGTGGAACCCCAAATATTCCTACTTTCCTTAACTGGTATTTTATCTCCCCAAACTCTTAAATTAATTGGCTATATCAAGCATTGTAAAGTCATTATCTTAATTGACAACGACAACACCCATAAATTTATTCATCATTGTGTCACCCAAGAGACACATTGTTATATCCATGCAGTGAACAAATTTCAAATTATGATTGCTAATGGCGTCTCCATGAAATGTGGGGGTCATTATGAAAATGTGTGCCTTCAAATTGATTATTATTCTTTGAAATCCCACATGTTTTCCATTCAAATGGGTGGTTGTGACTTGTTTTGGGTGTTGAATTATTACACACACCAGGTCCCATAACCATGGATTTCCAGGAGTTATACATAAGCTTCTAGTAGGTTGGGAAACGTTACACTTTCCAAGGAATCATTGTGGGTTTTCTAGATAGTGTCATCTCACATTGTATGAAAAAACTCCTAAAAAGGGTCCATTCTAGTAGTATTGCTCAGTTTCATGTTATTGAAGCCTTTGAGACCCCTTCCCAACCCATTCATCTTGACATGCAAACCTATTAACCAAACACCAATCAGTTTTTTAAACCCCCCAAGGCCTCCCACCCTCCCATGGTGCCTATCATCATTCCATTCCACTCAAACCTAGTAGAGTCCTACCCAATGTTTTCCCTTATCACCACCCCTTTTCTTAGAAAAAGAAAATTGAAAAAATTATTCAGGAATTGTTAGCTACATGTGTCATCCTCCATAGTACAAGTCTTTATTCATCCCTAGTGGTCATGGTACTAAAAAAGAAGGAACTTGGTGCATGTGTCATGATTTTCGTGCTCTCGATATAATCACCATCAACGATAAGTTTCCCATTCTAGTCATTAATAATCTTTTGGATGAACTTAAAGGTGCCCAATTCTTTACCAAACTTGATCTCTATTTGATCTGTCACCAAATTCTTATGAAAGAGGTTGATATTTTCAAAACTACTTTTCACACTCATGAAGGCCATTATGAGTTCTTGGTGATGCCCGTTGGCCTTTGTAATCCACCCTCCACCTTTTAGAGTCTCGTGAATCATATATTTAAACCCTTTAAATGTCATTTTTTCCCGATCTTTTTTTATGACATCCTCATCTATAACAAAAGTTGGCAAGCCCATGTTACCCATGTAGACCGGGTCTTACAACTCCTTTCTCATCATCAATTATTTTTCAAGAGGTCCAAATGTTCCTTTGGCATTTTTTAAGTTGAATATTTAGGCCATATTGTTAGTAAGGATGGTGTACAAGTGGACCCAAAGAAAATTGAAGAAATGAAGGATTGGCCCCTTCCTATGACTCTTAAAAGTTTATGAGGTTTCCTTGGTCTAACAAGGTACTATAGAATTTTTTTCCAGAATTATGGAAAAATTGCAGCTCCCCTCACTACCTTACTTAAGAAAAATTCTTTCAATTGGAATGTAGATGCAGATCAAGCCTTCCAGGATTTGAAAGATGCTATGTGTACCACCCCAATACTTGTTCTGCCCAACTTCACTAAGACTTTGTTTTGGAATTTGATGCCTTAGGAAAAGGCATAGGAGTAGTTCTCATGTAATAATAAAGACCCTTGGCCTATACCAATAAACAACTTTGTGAACGACACTTGGAAAGTCTACCTATGAAAAATATGTTTTTCCATTTTGCATGTTGTTGATATCTGGAATCCTTACTTGCTTGGGCATCGTTTCCATATTAAAAATGGTCATCATAGCCTCAAATAATTTTTGGAGCTAAGGATTTCATCACCAAAAAATATAAATGGGTTACCGAAATGCTAGGTTATGATTATGAGATCATTTACAGGAAGGGTAAGGAGAATGTGGTAGTTGATTCTCTTTCGAGAAAATATGAAGATGAAGGGTCCATGTTTTCACTCTCATTCATTCTAGTTGATTAGGTTAATGAAATCCATAATGGATGGTTCACCGATCCCAACATTGACAACCTAATCCAACAAATTCAACAAGATTCTAATGTATCTCTCATATACACTTGGCACAATGATGAAATCCTCTATAAATGGAATCTATACTTGACCAATCAATCTAATTTTAAAGCCATTATTCTATCTAAACTCCATGCATCCCCAACAACATGTCATTCTGACTTTCATAAAACATATGAATGGATCAAACATTCCTTCTTTTGGGAGGGCATGAAAAAGGACATCCACACTTTTCAGGATGAATGTAATATTTTCCAATGACATAAGATAGAAACAATGAAGACCCCATGTGCAATACAATCTTTGTCTATTCTTACTAATGTATGGATAGACATTTCTATGGACTTTATAGTGGGGTTTCCCAAATTTGGTAATAAATCAATGGTTATGGTTGTGGTCGATCTAAATTCTAAATATGCTCATTTTTTCCCTCCAAAACCCTTTAAAGCTTCCATGGTTGCTCAAGTATTCGTGGATAATATCTTCAAACTACATGGTATACCCAAATCTATTGTAATGGAATGTAATCTCATTTCCACTATTAACTTCTAGCAATAATTGTTCAGGATATAGGGCACCCAATTGAATCTTAACACTTCCTATCACCAACAAACCAATGATTAGACGGAAGTTGTCAACAATTGTTTAGAAGCATATTTGAGGTGCCTCACTTCAAAATGATAGTCTCAATGGGTTTAGTGGTTACCCTTAGTTGAATGGTTCTACAATATAACTTATCATGGTGCCACTTTCATGACCCCATTTGAGGCAGTCTATGACAAAAATCCTCCATCTGTATTATCTTACCTACCAGGTGTCTCCAAGGTACAAGAGGTCATCAAAATCATTACAACTAGGGATAACATTATGCACACTCTCAAAGATAATCTAGTCATGGCCCAAAATCAGATCAAGCAATAGGTTGATCAACATCACTCTTAACACCATTTTGAAGAAGGGGATTAGGTCTTCCTTCGTCTACAACTGTATAAGAAGACTTCCCTAAAAAAAAACCACCACTAGAAGATGGATCTAAAGTTTTATGGCCCCTATAAAATACTCAAGCATAATGGGTTGATGGATTACAAATTGGCACTTCCCAGCCACTCTAAGATCCATCCAGTCTTTCATGTCTCCTGCTTAAAGAAAGTGGTCAGATCCAATTGTTGACTTCAAACTAATATGCCTGAATTGGATGAAGAAGGTTCCATTTGGTTGCATTTAGAGGCCATCCTTGAAAAAAAAGAGTGTATTCTCCACCAACACATGATCTTGGAAGTTTTAATATAATGGAAGGATGCATAGACAAAAGATGCTACATGGGAACCAAAAACTATTCTACAACACTTTCCACATCTCAAGCCTTGAGGACAAGGAATATTTTTAAGGGGGGTGGCATTCTAAGGTCCTAAACTCCCTAACCCCATAAGTAGGTAGATTATTATGTATTTCTATGTATGGAGGCCATCATTAGTAAATAAGGCATGTGTAGTAGTGTGAACACAATTATTGTAATAAGGCTTACTAGAAGGTTTTGCCTACTAGAAAGTTCCTTCTCTAGAATGTTCTTAGGGGATAGAATGTACTATAAAAATATATAGAAGCATTGTGAAATGTATCTTGGAAACTGTTTGTAACATGAGATTTTCTCTATTGAAGATTGCCCCCCCGAAGAGACAAGTAAACATTACTTCTATATCAATAAAGGTATAATATTTTACTTCTTATTGTCCATTGTTTTTGCAATACTATTTCTTTATATAATATATTTGAGTAATATATGTGATTTATGTTCTAAATATTTTTATTTGGTATATCACAAAGAATGAGATACTATCTTCCAATTTCAATTCAGTATTGATCAAAAAATAGTTGACATTGTAATATAAAGTATGTGATATGAGATTATTTATGATTTTTGAATTATTTAATAAATTTTATACATGCACAATGGCACATTATTCTTATCAAAGTTCAAGTTGCAAGTTGCAAGTTATATAATTTAGACACGTATGAATTATCTACATAAGAAATCAAGAACAATGTAATTAGTTAAAATACCTATGTTAAACGTATAAAACCTAGTATAGGTGTAAATTAGGACCATAATATTAATAAGTTAACTACTACTATTATTATAGATAATACATTTTCTAAAAAAGATAGAAGATTTTACAAATTACAATTAGTCAATTAATTATTGTACTTAGATACTTTGAGTAAGTTTCACGACAATAATAAAATTTGGTATATAAAATGTATGAGTAATAAATCATAAGAATTATTACTAAATGCATATGTATGATGTAAAGTTATTTTTTGGCATAGAATGTGTGTAACTTATTCACACTACAAATTTTCAACCTTTAACCTTTAGTAATCATGCGAAGGTTGATGCAACATGTATAACATGTATATTATTATTAGTAGTAGTATAACATGTATATTATTATTAGTATAACATGTATATTATTATTTGGGATTGCACAATTCAGATATTTGTTGGGTAAAAAGACTAACACTAAGTAGGGTGTTACATATATGCATTGATATTTTGCAATTCATCTGAGAAGATATTTCCAAGAGAGGATCTCAAGTTTAAGACATCATCGATTCAATGTTGGTATCCATTCCCATCGAGGTATAATGCCGCATTTCACTTCTATAGAATTTAAAATGCTTTTATTCAGAGAATTAGACATGATAACTAGGGATGAGCTTGATAGATTCACTATGGAGTCTTGGACTTTCCTCATGGGAAAGGGAAATATTTTTATGAGGATTATTACACTTATATAAGAATTATGTTTATGAGGGGAAACCTTACCTTTTGCCAAATTCGTATGTGATTGACATTTTATCATTGAATTATGTCACTAGTAAGAAAAATGGTTTATTTTCTTTGATCAGAGAAGAGAAAACAATTTTTCTAAACTCCTCTCAAGTATCCATGTATCATTGTAAAAAACATCACCCACCTTGTTAAATCAACATGATCTTTTAATTATTTTGACATGAAGAGGGTTGATGAAGTTTGAGGCTTCAACTGCCATGGGTTTTTTAAAATACATATGGTGGAAATTAAATGGAACACATATTTCCCTGAGTTGGAAGAACAAGCAGAAGGAGCTAGGGATAATGCGGACCTTGGCATGGACATCAAGACAACATATGAAGCACATAATCCCATACATAGTTTCAGTGGAAAAGGAAAGATGACCACTCTCCCAAATGATATTCATACACTAGTCAGTTCAAACATGCGGTAAAAAAAAATGTCCTTCTAGACAAGGAAATTCATTTTGTTGTTGATGAACCTGTTCTTTAGGGAAGGCAGAGAGGAAGATCTAGAGTCAATGGAAGAGGGTGTTATATTGCATACTTTGCTAAGAATACCCCAGATCCCTTAAAACGTGTACCCCAACCAAAAGAATATAGCTAGAGATGGAGAATATGATGGTTATGGAAACTATCCATATAAATCTAAACTAGAGAATAGATATGCCACTTCCCCTATGCTCGGAGGAAAATATCCTCGAACTTTGATAAAGGGGAGCGCGCGAGTGCATTTGACAAGAATGTAAATAACATGACAATGATTATGGAAAATTCCTTAATTAGGAAATAATGCAATTAGAGAACAACGAGTTAATTGCAAAAGAAATCATGCAACCAAAATTGCCTAGTTTTGAAGAAAACTTAATTACTCTACATCATTCAAATTTTGACTAGAAAACTAAAAATCTAAATAGATTGCCAAGGTTAAAATCAAAGGGAAGATGTTGTTGGAGGACATCGATACTACACTAGATGCTAAATAATTGGGGATTGGTGGATCTTTCAAAATGCATGCAACCATGAGGGATATGCTTAAACACTTTGAAAGTGAGAAACTAGAGTGGAATCTTAGATTGAAGAGGGGAATAACTGAGTTCAAAGCTACATTGAATCTCGAGACTTTATTCACACAACCATTGGCCATTAAAGGACCTGAAGAGGATTTGGAGGAGACTTCTGAGGAGTCTACCAAGGAAAAGGTAGCCCGGGAATTAATATGTGGAGTTAGAAAGACCATGGCTAGTAACATGGAGGATAGGGTGTTTTGTTATATGAGCTCTAGGAGCTAGTAAATAAATATTCCATTCTTATTGGAAGGATTCTTTCTTTGATAGAATCATTCAAACTTAAATTTCATAAGGATATGAATTTTAATGAAATTTATATATTAGAAAATTAATTGATATGAATGAGCACAAAAGGAAGAAATATAATCTCCCCTTGAATAACATTTTGAGTATATAAGGGGTGTTTGGGACAATCAAATTGATATTGTACAACAATTAATAACATGTGAAATGTTTGAGGAGAGGAGAAGAAAAATATTCTTTGAGGCAGTTGACTCTATAAAAGGGTTAGAGGGGTTGGCAAATTTTTTACTAAAGAAGAGTTTGAAGTGAGATTGAAAGCTACCAATATCTCCTTGGGAGAAGAATATCATGGACTTACAGACTTTTCTAAGGTGGAGACACATAGATAGATCATTGACTTTGTTAGAGATAGTGTTGAGCATACTACTATTGTTTGGGATAAAACCCACTTGCAATTATATTAATTTAGTGTACTTCAGATTTAGCTTTTCCGATTCTTTTTATGAAACTAGGCCACCTCCCTTTGACGTTGGAGCTTTGAGTGGGATCAAAAGTGAAATATTTTCACTTAGAGCAAGGGAAGAAATCACAGTGCCCCCTAGAGACTATTATATCAAAGTTTGGATCAATAAAGATATAAAAGTAGCCTCTAAAGCCTCTTGAAGTAGTTATAATAGTTAGGGTTAATGAAGCAATAATGGTACTATGAAGCTTTATTTAAGAAAACTTATTGGAAAGAAGAAGGGTTCACCTCCCTAAATTTTTGCCTCCTCTCAATTTTCTAAGGGCCCTCTATGCCTTTCCATTCCTTTATGTCTTCTAGTTTAATTTTACCTTATGGTTTGCATATGTGATTACATAGTGGAAATTGGGGATTGACCAACTTTCCTCCTTTTATGTCTCCATGATTTCCTTACTATTCTAGGTTCGTGGGAGCCCCATCCTAGCTCTCAAAAGAAAACACATTTGATTTCTTCATTTAATTATTAGTCATAAGAGTTTTGTTGAGGTTTTTGAGCCCTATTACTACTAACGTTCTTGAGTGTTTCACATTTGGGAACTTATTGTTTGAATTTAATGCCATAGAGAAGTATTTAAGTGCCAATTCGTTTTTATGATTTATGTATTGGTTGTAGATACTAGTGAAACCTTGAGTAGATGGTTCGTTTCAAGCTTATTTGATTTGCAACAAAATAATCGTTTAAAGACTTTCTCTAATGACATTATCCACATTTTTTGTTTTACTTTGGTTTTGTAAAGTCATGGCTATCTTATATTATATGAAGGGAGACAAAAAAATCTATATTTTCAGAAAGTCTATTATCATAAAATCTTGCTATATTTATTTACTTTATCAACATAGTGCTTTAAACAATATATGATGATCTATATAATTTTTAGATTTTCTAGGAAGTTAAAGATCATTTTGGGGTTTTCTTGTCACCTCCTATTTTATTAAGCTAAACAAGAAGACCCATTTGATAATAAAGAGGAGTACCATCTCTATAAAAATGAAGAAGGGCACTCCTTGAGTTCCCTAAGGATTTTCCCTCAGCATCAATCTTTTTACTACAAGAAAAAGTAATCAACATGTTATCGGATAAGAAGGAAATTGGAGAGAACAATCGTGCACGCTCTAGCTCTTGAATTAAAGTAGCGCTTGCAACCATACTAGCTCAACTTTTGAGGACTAAGAGATGTACATAAAACTTCCTTGAGATGAGTTACTTTATTTGGCATTCTTGTAAGTTGTTTACCAATCTAAAGTATCCTTTCTAGTATTAGTGTCTTTGAATGGACCCTAGATGAGTTAGAACATATAGGGCAATGGATCGACAAGAAAATGATACACTTTCTTCAATGACTAGACCTATATGTCACCCTTGGAATTGTTTATATGACTATAAATCCTCTATCCTTGGTGGCATTTGACAAAATGAGTTTATCCAATGTCCCTAAAGGCATTGCTTTTTGTGTGGAGAGGGAAGCTATAATGACAAATTTGGGATTCTTTCAAATTTGGTTTGAAGTTCTACTCTAGGTTTTGTTGTCGTTGCAATTTTGTTTTTTATTTAATATTTTGTTATGGCTATGAAGATGCTTTTGAGTCTTCACTACCATATTCATTCCTTCAATTAGTCTTGTTTGGTATGTGTAAACACTTTTGATTAATGACACTATTTAATTGTGTATCACTCTTCCCTTTAATTGCTTAAATCCAACAATACGCAAAGTCATCCAAAACTCTAATTGAAAATTTTACAATCTGGGTCAAACGAACTCTGATCCTTCCTAAATTTATATCAAATTTATAATCGATTTTTTTTTTACTAACATACTCTTTGATTAATTAGTGAAAATCTATAAAATCAAACCTCTCATTAATACAGTACGTATACCCAGTTTAATTGGGAAAAGAGATTCAAACTTTACACCTCTACCATAAAAGACCAACTACTTTACCAATTTGTCATAGGTATTCCATCATTTTGACAATTCTAATAAAATTCATTATCGCATGGAAATCAACAATACTATTAAAAGGTTTCCAATTTAGTTTTGAACAATGATTATGAATGATTATGGATTACAATGCAACAAGTGTAAAGGTCTATACATTAAATTATAAACAACTTGCAAAGAGAAAATTCTACATTCACCGTGTTTCAAAACATTACAATCGAAAATATTTATTTTCCCACTCAAAGCTCACACTTAACTCATTCTACAAAAAATATTGCTCATATAAGAAAAGCAACCCACTTACATAAAAAAAAAATGGCTCATGAAGAGATACTTTAAAAAATACAAAATACAAGCAAAGATATAAAATATTCTAAAAAAAACATCACCCAACTTGCTAAATCAACATGATCTTTTAATTCTTTTGACTTGAAGAGGGTTGATGAAGTTTGAGGCTTCAACCGCCATGGGGGTTTCAAAATACATATGGTGTCAATTAAATGGAACACATATTTCCCTAAGTTGGATGAACAAGCAGAAGGAGTTAGGGATACTGAGGACCTTTGCATGGACATCAAGAGAGCACATGAAGCACCTAATCCCATACATAGTTCCAGTGGAAAACAAAGATGACCACTCTCCCAGATGTTATTCATACACTAGTCAGTTCAAACACAAGGTGAAAAAAATGTCGTTTTAGACAAGGAAATCCATGTTGTTGTTGATGAACTTGTTCTTTAGGGAAGGTAGAGAGGAAGATCTAGAGTCAACGAAAGAGGGTGTTATATTGCACACTTTTCTAAGAATACCCCAGCTCCCTTAAAAAGGGTCCCCTAACCAAAATAATATAGCTAGAGATGGAGAATATGATGGTGATGGAAACTATTCATATAAATATAAACTTGAGAATATGCATGGCACTTCCCCTATGCTCGGAGAAAAATATCCTATAACTTTGATAAAGGGGAGCATTCCAGTGCATTTGACGAGAATGTAAATGACATGTAAATTGATGATAATTATGGAAAAATCCTTAATTAGGAAATAATTCATTTAGAGAACAAGAAGTTAATTGCAAAAGAAATCATGCAACCAAAATTTCCTACTTTTGAAGAAAATTTAATTACTCTACATCATTCAAATTTTGACTAGAAAACTAAAAATCTAAATAGATTGAAAGGTTAAAATCAAAGGAAGAAGTTGTTGGAGGACACCGATACTACACTAGATGCTAAATAATTGGGGATTGGTGGAGCTTTAAAAATCCATGCAGCCATGGGGGATATTCTTAAACACTTTGAAGTGAGAAACTAGAGTGGAATCTTAGATTAAAGAGGGGAATAACTAAGTTCGAAGCTACATTGAATCGTGAGCCTTTATTCACACAACCATTAACCATTGAAGGACCTGAAGAGGATTTGGACGAGACTTCTGAGAAATCTACCAAGGAAAAGGTAGCCCATGAATTAAGATGTGGAGTTAGAAAGACCATGGCTAGTAACATGGAGGATAGGGTGTTTTGCTATCCGAGCTCTAGGATTTAGTAAATAAATATTTCATTCTTATTGGAAGGATTCTTTCTGTAACACCTTGTTTCCCCCAGTTGTAAATATAACCATATTGGCCAATGAACTATGGAAAACTCAAAGGTGTGAATGTTTGATTTGATGGACCTTTGTATGAAAGGCCGATGAATGTAAATTCTGTTATTTTAATAGAAATTGAATATGTGTTGTGTGATTGCTGGAAAGGGGATGTGCTAAGAGAGACCATGAATGCTAGGAAAGAGATGGTGGAGGGGACCAGGAATGGTTGTGTTAACCTCCACCGAACCAATACCTTTTTGGATTTAATTGCTCAGGATCAGAACAACCCTCTGACCCAGGAATGAATTACAATCAGGTTGGTAGGTGGGAAACCTCCTCAGGAGTTAATGAGAGGATGGGGCAGACCGCCCATCTGTAAGGCTTCCATACCTCTCCATAGACTGTGAATGCAGGCCACACACAATCTTGTTGGAAAAGGCAAGAAAGGAAAGCATGGGGGTCAGGGGAGGAGATTTGCGAAGAGTGCATAGTAGAAAGACTAAGCTCTCGGGCTCAAGGAAGAACTAAGAATGAGTGTGCTCTGAACACAGGAAGTGGCTAGCAAGGTTATGGTACCAGCTGATAAATGAGGCTAGTGAGTGACTGATGAAGTACTCAGACAAACCTCCTTGCTTGGTATAGAGTAAAACCCGTTGTCAAGATCTTGTGGGAGGAGGAGAGTAAACTTCATCCCTATCTATTACTGAGCTGGGAGAAGAAGAGTAACCTTCTTCCTTATCTATTACTGAGCCGAGAGAAGGAGAGTAACATTCGTCCCTAAATTTCGCTAAGACGGAAGAAAATGTTCAATCTCAAAGCATCGTGGTCCAGCTCGGGGGTGGCCAATGGTAAATCCATTAGGAGTGACTAAGCCTATGGTTGGGAGGAAACAGACACCCCTTTTAGTAGTCACATCATGTTTTCTAGTTCTTATAAGTGTTTTCATAAATTTTTGTATTGAGATGAAATAATGGATGAATGCATGGGTTTATATATATGTGTGTGTGTGTGTGTGTGTGTGTGTGTGTGTATCTATAAATAGATTTTGTGTGAAAAGGTCACAATATGTGTATGCATTTATCTCCTTGTAAACTTATACTTATGATTGATAGTTTGTATGCCCCATCTTAGCCCTTGAGGCATATGGGAACACAAGCTTGTAGGATGGCTGAGATAGGAGATATCATGTAGTTCTGACCCTGTCTGTCCGAAGAAGATATCTCTTTCAGACTCATTTTTGTGCAACCGATATTTTGTGCCCAAGTCCTTAACCATTTCATGATAAAGCTTGGGAAAGATAGCAAGGTTCAAACCTTGAAAGGGGAGATCCTTTCATTTCAAGATGAGCGGACGAGATCCGTTCGGGAGGACCCATATGACCAACACCTAGGAACCTTAGGCTAAGCCTAAGGGAGTTAAGTCCTCTTGTCTTCAGAGCTCCAGAAGTACGGGACTTCGGAGTATTGTCGACCATACAAGTCTTAAATTGGCTGAAGGTAACTGGGTGATTCAGTTATCGGCAATGGAAGGTTTCCTTAGTGGTTAGGTGAACCTATATTACCGTTTAAAATGAGATACAAATACCCATGGTGAATTAGCGTGAACCACCGATAAAGAATGTTCGGGGGTCCCCTCAGCCTTTGGATCTACACCGAGATGACTTAGGCGAAGTTCCACTTTAGGAGAATGGAGATGCTATAGTATCAAACTCCTCAAATGTCAAAGTTACGAAGTGAAGGAGAGTCATAGATTTGGTAAAGATCATTTGGAGTCCCGCCTATCGTCCAATCATTTAGGAGGAGGGACACGCACATGGTACTTTGACGAAGTCCCGCTTCAAGAAAATGGAGTGGCAGTGAATCCAAAACCCCCGAAGGCCGAAGTCGCGAAGTGACTAGGACCATTAATCTGGGGATCCTTCGAGTTCTCCCCTAGTCATCGGATCTACTATGAAGTCAGCTCGACATTGAATGCATCGGGAGAACAAGGACATGGTAGCGTCAAAACCCCTCGAAGGTCGGAGCTACGAAGTAATGTGGACCATGGATCTAAGGATCCGTCGAGATCCCTCTTGATCGTTCGATCGTGGGGACGTGTGTATCATGACGAAGAGCATCTGGGGGCCCACGTGTCGAGTGGTGACATTTCCAGGTGTGGAGACCTCGTGACATGGGTAGGGGACGACGGTGTCCTGAGGCAGGTGCCACGTATTCTTACTAGTGTGTTTTGGGATGATAGATGTCCCTTTAGGAGTGGCCCAATAGTGGGACCCAGAAGACCCTTTAAGTGGAATTTGTGAGTCGTAGATCTCTGGAGTTACGCAGACACCCTCGAACCATTAGATCTATGTTGAGGTCAACCTAGCGTTGACCACTACGGAAGAATAGGGACGTTGTAACGTTAAATCCCTTGAACCTTGAATTCACGAAGTAATGAGGATTGTCGATCCTTGGATCCTTCGGGATCCTTTTCAACCGTCGATATACAAGGGACCCGTGGCACCAGATCCTTTAGCTTGAAGACTGGGCCCTCTAGGGAATTTGAGGTGTGATGTGTTGATAAGCTCTGAAGCCCGAAGTAACGAGAGTCATTGATTTGAGGACGCCTAAGGACTTTTCCTCACCGTGAGATCTAAGTTGTGGTCAGCCTGACGCTGACCTACTTCGAGGGCAAGGAGAAGTCTATATCATGAAACCCCCGAATGTCGAAGCTACGAAATAGTGATGACTATTGATCCAAGGGGTATGTGAACTAACCTTGGCCGCAAGATCAAAGGGCATAAA
>JASDQU010104299.1:79645-90229 GCA_032191745.1 Picea mariana | reverse complement strand
TGGTGGTCTTATTGTTGTAGAAACATTCGAGATTTTTTTGTGTTGCACTCATGAAAACATTAAGGATAATGTGATGAAGTGCATAAAGATGTGTTAGGACATGTCTGAAAATGTTTTATTGTCTTAACGTTAAGCACAAAATTTTGAAAGGTAGTTGTATGCCACGGATACCCAAGTACAGTATGATTTAGGAAGAAAACCCTAATCGAATCAGGATACTCAAGAACCTGACAGAGGAGATGAATGTGAGCCGCTCATCGGAGGGAAGACCGATCACAGTCATCAAATCAACTTCAATATCCACTGGAGTTAACAGATCAATCACTAGTCGTTCGATTTGATCGACGATCGGGGATCATTGCGGAGCGCGAAGGTGAAATTAACGAAGGTGCTAATTCTGGACCCGCAATCAACCCGCACCGTTGATCTCGTCAAGGTGGATGATCAACGACCATGATTAAAAGAGTCGGGTGAGCACTTTTAAAATTACAGAGATTGAACTCTCTGATAAAGAGCGAGCGTATTGGGGTTTCAAAATCGTTGTGAACTGCTGATATGTGAACGATCAGTGGGCGAACCTGCAAGGAACCCACGCATTAATGTCACGTAAAACTTGTACTATGATTGGGTTCTGTGGTTGAGTTTATCACATCGAAGTTCTGTATCAACCTAAATTCTCGGTCAAACACTTCTATGTTGGCATTATTATTATTATCTGGAAATCGTGTGGTTAAAATTGATCGAGGGATAAGATCGTCAACCCACGATCATTGTAGAGATTGCATATGCACATGGGTTAACGTCGAGACCTATACCTATACTTTAAATTCAATATAGCGTTGTTTTGAGCTTGGGATCCGATCGTAGATCAGACGACCTGTATTCATTGCGGAGATCGGAAGGAGAATTAAATCGTGAGCTAGTTGAGGTTCTGCAATCCCTTGCAGCCGTTATATATGGGGGAAGACGGATCTGCACCGTCAATTTACAAGCAAGGGGTGTAGCCAGGATCATAGTGCTTAGACATGGGAGCTGAAAGGATAGCGTTGAAACGAATAGAGTTGAGGTCACAGCTCTCGGTCGCATGGAGAGAAAAACGGAGTTCCTCCGGGCTAGTCAAGGAAGATAGATTTTAACACTCAGTGTTAGACTGTGGTCACGAGGACCAGTTCTATGGGAATGAAGGTGCTCATAGTTAGCACATTGCATGGAATTGCTTCGAGGAAATGCATGTTTTCATAAAGGACAGACATTGGATTTTCCATTGAGGAAGGAGGACCTTCCGATATTTCTACTTACATTGTATAGGTGTTAGAGAAAATCAAATTTGGGTGGCCATGAGTGTTGGCACCCTGGTTACTAATGAAGGAAGAAGGCTTGGGCTCATTCAAGAGAAACAATTAGTTTCATGTGTGTTGATTTGGAATCGTGATTATCTTGTAGAAGGAAGCATAGTCCTACTGTAAGAGTGAACGAGGAGGAATAAGCCATATGGTGAAGAGGTTGGTTAAACTCCAACACACCATAACAGGGTGCTTGTCACCAAGTGTGGCAGCTTGAAGATCAATGCGAGGCTATATTGGGCATGAATGTGGCCATGAACATTGGCACATTGGTTAAAGTCATTTAATATTTGAATTGCACTTGGAAAATTTAGTATGTTGACAGGATGCTTACATAATAATAATATTTCCCTTTTGCTTTATATACCCTAAATATATGAAAATGACTTGGATTGTTAGTATGCATCGTATGAAAATATAGTGTGCATGAAAACTAACAATTTGTTTGGCTGAGTAAAGTTGGCTTGCAGGAAGAAAGTGTCTTGGATATGGAAATGATGTAAGCCCATAAGGAAGATTGATTTCTTGTCGAGCTAAATTTCTATGGAGGATGCCATGAGATAGACATATCTGATTTTGTTTACTCCCGTATATACATGGCATATTGACAGATAGAACATCGAGGACAATGTTCCTTTAAGGGGGAGGGAATTGAAACACCCTGTTTCCACCAGTTGTAAATATACCTATATTGTCCAATGAACTATGGAAAACTCAAAGGTGTGAATGTTTGATTTGATGGACCTTTGTATGAAAGGTCGATGAATGAAAATTCTATTATTTTAATAGAAAATGAATATGTGTTGCATGATTTCTAGAAAGGGGATGTGCTAAGAGAGACCATGAATGCTAGGAAAGAGATGGTGGAGGGGACGAGGAATGGTTGCGTTAACCTCCACCGAACCAATACCTTGCTGGATTTAATCGCTCAGGATCAGAACAATCCTCTGACCTAGGAATGAATTACAGTCAGGCTGGTAGGTGGGAAGACCTCCTCGGGAGTTAATGAGGGGATGGGGCAGACTGCCCATCTGTAAGGCTTTCAGACCTGACCACAGACTGGGAATTTGGGCCACACACAATCTTGCTAGAAAAGGAAAGAAAGGAAAGTGTGGGGGTCATGGGAGGAGATCTGCGAAGAGTCCAGAGTAGAAAGACTAAGCTCTTGGGCTCAAGGAAGAACTGAGAACGAGTGTTTTTTGAACGCTGGAAGTGGCTAGCAGGGTTACGATGCAAGATGATAAATGGGGTTGGTGAGTGACTGAGGAAGTACTCACGCAGACCTCCTTTCTTGGTATAGAGTAAAACCCGTTGTCAAGATCCTGTGGGATGACGATATTAACCTTTGTCCCTATCTATTATTGATCCGAAAGAAGGAGAGTAACCCTTGTCCCTATCTATTACTGAGTTGGGAGAAGGAGAGTAACCTTCGTCCCTAACTTTCATTGAGCTGGAAGAAAAGATTCAATCTCAAAGCATCGTGGTCTAGCTCGCGGGTGGACAGTGGTAAATCTATTAGGAGTGCTTGAGTCTATGGTTGGGAGGAAATGAGCACCCCTTTCAGTAGTCGCATCATGTCTTCTGGCTCTAATAAGTGTTTTCATAACTTTGTGTATTGAGCTGAAATAATGGATGAATGCATGGGTTTATATATATGTATCTATAAATGGATTTTGTGTGCAAAGGTCACGATATGTATATGCATTTATCTCCTTGTGAACTTATACTTATGAATGATAGTATGTATGCCCCAGCTTATCCCTTGAGGCATATGGGAACATAAGCCTGTAGGACGACCGAGATAGGAGATATCATGTCGTTCTAACCCTGTCCATCTGAAGAAGATATCTCTTTTAGACTCCTTCTTGTGCAACTGAGATTTCGTTCCCAGGTCCTTAACCATTTCATGATAAAGCTCAGGAAAGATAGCAAGGTTCAAGCCTTGAAAGGTGAGATCCTTTCGTTTCGAAGACGAGAAGACAAGATCCGTTCAAAAGGACCCATATTACTAACACCTAGGAACCTCGGGCTAAGCCTAAGGGAGCTAAGTCCTCCTGGATTCAGAGCTTCGGAATTCTGGGACTTCGGAGTATTGTCGACCATACTAGTCTTAAATTGGCCGAAGGTAACCAGGTGATTCGGTTACCAGCAAGTTGACCGACAATGGATGGTTTCCATAGTGGTTAGGTGAACCTATTTTACCGTTTAAAATGGGATCCAACTACCCATGGCGAAGTAGCATGAACCACCGATCAAGAATGTTTGGGGGTCCCCTCAGCCTTTGGATCTACACTGAGACGACTTCGGTGAAGTTCCACTTTGGGAGAATGGAGATGTTATAGAATCAAACTCCTCGAATGTCGAAGTTACGAAGTGAAGGAGAGTCGTATATTTGGGAAAGATCGTTTGGAGTCCCGCCTACCGTCCAATCATTTAGGAGGGGGGACCTGCACATGGTACTTCAGTGAAGTCCCCCTTCAGGAAAATGGAGTGGCAGTGAATCCAAAACCCTCGAAGGTCGGAGTCGTGAAGTGACTAGGACCGGTGATCTGGAGATCCTTCAGGTTCTCTCCTAGTCGTCGGATCTACTATGAATTGAACTCGGCATTGACCGCATCAGGAGAACAAGGGCGTGGTAGCATCAAAATCCCCCGAAGGTTGGAGCTACGAAGTAATGTGGATCGTGGATCTAAGGATCCATCAGGATCCCTCTTAACCGTTCGATCATGGGGATGTGTGTATCAAGATGAAGACCACGTGGGGGCCCACATGTCGAGTGGTGACGTTGCCATATGTGGATACCTCATGACATGGGTATGGGAGGACGGTGGCCTGAGGCATGTGCCATGTATTCTTACCGGAGTGTTTTGGCATGACAGATGTCCCTCTAGGAGTGGCCCAATAGTGGGACCAATAAGACCCTTTGAGTGGAAGTTACCAACCGTAGATCTCTGGAGCTATGCAGACACCCTCAGACCATTAGATCTATGCTGAGGTCAGCCCAACGTTGACCACTTCGAAAGAATAGGGACATTGTAATGTTAAATCCCCCGAATCCCGAATTTGTGAAGTAATGAGGATTGTCGATCCTCGGATCTTTCGGGATCCTTTTCAACCGTCGATATACAGGGGATGTGTGGCACCAGATCCTTTAGTTCAAAGACTAGGCCCTCTGGGGAATTTGAGGTGTGATGTGTCGATAAGCTCCGAAGCCCGAAGTAATGAGAGTCATCGATTCGAGGACGCCTCAGAACTTTTCCTCACCATTAGATCTAGGTTGTGGTCAGCTCGACGTTGACCTACTTCGGGGGCAAGGAGAAATCTATATCATGAAACCCCTGAACACCGAAGTTACAAAATAGAAAGGACCGTTGATCCAAGGGGTATGTGGACTAACCTTGGCTGCGAGATCGAGGGGCATAAAGGACAGACGGTCAATCTAGAGTGACATGAAGCAGTGACATCACCCATGGTGACGTGGACCCAAGTTGGATGTGCCATGTGTCACTCAAAATTATTCATATTACATACCTTATAGACCCATGGAAACATGACACGTGTCATCCCCTGACCCTTACACGTGTCAATCCCTGGTACGAGCCGCTTAGCCAAAGTGATTGGTAGAGTGACCGAAACTCCGGGAGTCTAGGACTTCGGGGCGCCGGAGGATTTGGGAGCAGTATTGAAAAGGGACCAAAAGGTCCGAAGGCTGGAGTCACGTGGAAAGTTTACGGGACTTCAAAAGTTCGAGATTTCAGGTGGTCTCATGCGGAGATAGCGAAGAGGCATAAAAAGTCAAAGTGTCGAAGCGTCGAATCCCTCTACCACTAATATTATAGAGGAAGATTAAGTCCAGCCCAGAGCTCGGTTTTGAGAATGAAGGCAGTGATTGGGTAGTAATGGACGAGAAGGACATGATAGAAATCAAGGATCTAAGATTCAAGATAGTTAAGGAAAACGAAAAATGATGCCCCACCCCTTGAAAGAGCATCTAAGGGTCGAGTGTGTTACACTTTCTTTGATAGAATCATTCAAACTTAAATTTTATAAGGATATGAATTTTAATGTCATTTATGTATGAAATTTTATTAGAAAATTAATTGATATGAATGAGCACAAAAGGAAGAAAGATAATCTCCCCTTGAATAACATTTTGAGCAGATAAGGGGTGTTTGGGACAATCGAATTGATATTCTACAACAATTAATAACAACATGTGAAGTGTTTTAGGAGAGCAGAAGCAAAATATTCTTTGAGGCAATTGACTCTATAAAAGGGTTAGAGGGCCCCTCCATTATGCATGATGACAACGTTTTTACTAAAGAAGAGTTTCAAGCGAGATTGAAAGCTGCCAATATCTCCTTGGGAGAAGAATTCGATGGACTTACAAGATTTTCTAAGGTGGAGAGACATAGATGGATCATTGACTTTTTTATAGATAGCATTGAGCATACTGCTATTGTTTGGGAGCAAACCCACTTGCAATTATATTAATTTAGTGTACTTTAGATTTAGCCTTTTTTATTCTTTTTATGAAACTAGGCCACGTCCCTTTGACGCTGGAGCTTTGAGTGGGATCAAAAGTGAAATATTTTCACTTAGAGTAAGGGGAGAAATCACAGTGCCCCTCTAGAGGCTATTATATCAAAGTTTTGATCAATAAAGCTACAAAAGTAACCTCTAAAGCCTCTTGAAGCAGTTATAATGGTTAGGGTTAATGAAGCAATAATGGTATTATGAAGCTTTATTTAAGCAAATTTCTTGGAAATAAGAAGGGTTCACCTCCCTAAAATTTTTCCTAGTCTCAATTCTCTAAGGGCCCTCTATGCCTTTCCCTTCCTTTATGTCTTCTAGTTTAATTTTACCTTGCGGTTTGCATATGTGATTACATAGTGGAAACTGGGGATTGACCAACTTTCCTCCTTTTATGTCTCCGTGATTTCCTTACTATTCCAGGTTCATGGGAGCCCCATCCTAGCTCTCAAAAGAAAAAAAACATTTGATTTCTTCATTTAATTATTAGTCATAGGAGTTTTGTTGATGCTTTTGAGCCCTATTACTACTAACAATCTTGAGTGTTTCACATTTGGGAACTTATTGTTTGAATTTAATGCCATAGAGAACTATTTAAGTGCCATTTCGTTTTTATGATTTATGTCTTGGTTGTAGATATTAGTGGAACCTTGAGTATATGGTTTGTTTCAAAATTAGTCGATTTGCAACAAAATAGTCGTTTAAAGACTTTCTCTAATGACATTAGCCACATTTTTTGTTTTACTTTGGTCTTGTAAAGTCATGGCTATCTTATGTGCTTATATTATATGAAGGGAGACAAAAATCTATATTTTCAGAAAGTCTATTATCATAAAATCTTTCTATATTTATTTACTTTTTATCAATGATTGGAATTGTCTGGTCCTTTCTTAGGCAACATAGTGCTTTAAAGAATATTTGATGATATATAGAATTTTTAGATTTTCTAGGAAGTTAAAGATCATTTTGGGGTTTTGTTGTATAGTACTCCACCTCCTATTTCATTAAGCTAAACACGAATACCTATTTGATAATAAAGAGGAGTATCACCTCTATAAAAATGAAGAAGGGCATTCCTTGAGTTCCCTAAGGATCTTCCCTTAGCATTGATCCTTTTCCTGCAAGAAAAAATAATCAACATGTTATCGACTAAGAAGGAAATTGGAGAGAAAAATTATGGATGCTCTAGCTCTTGAATTAAAGTAGTGCTTGCAACCATACTAGCCCAACTTTTGAGGGCTAAGAGATGTACATAAAACTTCTTTGAGATGAATTACTTTCTTTGGCATTGTTGTAAGTTGTTTACCAAACTAAAGTAGCCTTTATAGGATTAGAGTCTTTGAATGGACCCTAGATGAGTTAGAACATATAGGGCAATGGATCGACAAGAAAATGATACACTTTCTTCAATGACTAGACCTATATGTCACCCTTGGAATTGTTTCTATGACTACAAATCGTCTATCCTTGGGCGGAATTTGACAAAATGAGTTTATCCAATGTCCCTAAATGCATTGTTTTTTGTTTGGAGAGGGAAGCTATAATGACAAATTTGGGATTCTTTCAAATTCGGTTTGAAGTTCTACTCTAGGTTTTGTTGTTGTTGCAATTTTGTTTTTTTATTTAATATTTTGATATGACTATGGAAATGCTTTTGAGTCTTCACTACCATATTCATTCCTTTAGTTAGTATTTTTTGGTATGTGTAAACACTTTTGATTAATGACACTATTTAATCGTGTAGCACTCTTTCGTTTAGTTGCTTAAATCCAACAATACACACAGTCATCTGAAACTCTAATTAAAAATTTGACAATCTAAGTCAAACTAAATCTGATTATTCCTAAATTTATGTCAAATTTATAGCCGAAAAAAGGATCGACTAACATACTCTTTCATTAATTAGTGGAAAGCTATAAAAATCCAACCTCTTATTAATAGAATGCATATACCGAGTTTAATTGAAGAAAGAGATTCAAACTTTACACCTCTACCATAAAATACCAACTACTTTACCAATTTGTCATAGATATTCCATCATTTTTACAAGTCTAATAAAATTCATTATCACATGGTAATCAACAATACTATTAAAAGGTTTCCACTTTAGTGTTAAACAATGATTATGGATTACATTGCAACAAGTGTAAAGGTCTATACATTAAATTATAAACAACTTGCAAAGAGAAAATTGAACATTCACCGTGTTTCAAAACATTACAATCGAAAATATTTATTTTCCCACTCAAAGCTTACACTTAACCCATTCTACAAAAAAATCTTGCTCATATAAGAAAAACAACCCACTTACATAAAAAGAAATGGCTCATGAAGAGATACTTTAAAAAATACAAAATACAAGAAAAGATATAAAATATTCTATATTATGAAAAATTAAACAATATTTATTTATTTATTTAACTTTATCTTTTTTAAGTAAGAAACTATATATTATTTGTCATAAAACAAAATTACATTATCTACAGTGATATCAGAGATAAGAGTATGCTAAATTGTCTCAAAGGGAAACCAATTCAGCTTAACCAAGGTCCTAACATGTCGAAGAAAGCTTAAACATTCATGTCTGAATAATCCCATAGGGAAACCGATTTGACCGTCCATAAGGGTAGATAATTAGAAAAATTCTAAAAAACAGTTGTCCTTTTATCAACTAAAAACTAATGGTGCTGGAAAAACATGCATGCATACACCTGGTCGTTCTCCGACTATCATGGTCCCACTGTCATAGTCCGTGGCGTGCACTGCTGGTATCATCTTCCCCGACACGCTTTCCCACATCTCGAGTGAAGGCCACGTTTCCTACATTGTCCATTTGTGGTGGCGGAGCCAGAATAGTGCTCCCGGGTGCAGCTGTGTCGACGTCCTATGCTTGCATGGGTCGAAGCATGAACACCAACAGAGTTTCCAATTGCTCTGTGCATTGTCCAAGGTGCTCCATGCGAAAGAGAAGATCGTCAATGTATTGACGGATATAGAATACCAAGTCTTGGAGAATCGAGACCGAGTCTCGGTACCTAGAGAAAGAAGCAAATGAGCATGAGGCGCACGACGCACTCTTTGAGCAGAAGTGAGGCTCTGGAAAAGGTGGCTCCTCCTTGACATTGAATTCATTCAGTTGAACATGGAGGTCTTCCAACAATGGCCTAGGAAAAGGAGATGGTGGTGAGTCGCGGGGTGAAGGCGGTGGTGCAGGAGTGAAAATGAAAGAAGAAGGAACGAGAGCGGAGTGGGTGGAAGGTGGCAAGACAAGTGGAGATGGTTGCACCATTGCAGGTTGTGAAGGTGAAGCAATGTCCAAATTGGACCAGGTGCAAAGCCCNGAAGTGAGGCTCTGGAAAAGGTGGCTCCTCCTTGACATTGAATTCATTCAGTTGAACATGGAGGTCTTCCAACAATGGCCTAGGAAAAGGAGATGGTGGTGAGTCGCGGGGTGAAGGCGGTGGTGCAGGAACGAAAATGAAAGAAGAAGGAACGAGAGCGGAGTGGGTGGAAGGTGGCAAGACAAGTGGAGATGGTTGCACCATTGCAGGTTGTGAAGGTGAAGCAATGTCCAAATTGGACCAGGTGCAAAGCCCAGCAAATTCCCTTGCAGGTCGAGCCATTCCACCCTGGATGTCTAGGGCGAAGACAACGACAGAAGGCTTGGATGTTCCAGGGGGGGTGAGTGGACACCGGGGGTGAGGAGTCAGGTGGTGGTGCAAGCACGAGTAAGCGATGAGCCATGGATGCTCTGCTTCGATACCAGAGAGGTCCCCTTTTGGGCTTTCCTCTCTGTCGAGGCATATCCCGTGAGAACATAGAATTAACCAGGGATAGCGCTGAAAGCAAGAATAGAAAATCAGCCAAGGGAACCAAGGATAGCACCTCGGAGCAGGAGCTGCCAAGGGGGAGGAATAGGAATGGCATACCCTGAGGAGAACCATCGTCATAAATGGCGCTTGTGGATTAAATGCCCACACATGCAAAGGTACTGGTAAGTCAACCTTCGCCATTGCCAAAATGAATAGCTAATGAGGGACGCACTGCAATAATGGAGGGTGGAGGCCCCCTTTTGGGCTTTCCTCTCTGTCGAGGCATATCCTGTGAGAACATAGAATTAACCAGGGATAGCGCTAAAGGCGAGAATGGAAAATCAGCCAAGGGAACCAGGGATAGCGCCTCGGAGTAGGAGCTGCCAAGGGGGAGGAACGAGAATGGCATATGCTAAGGAGAGCCATCGTCATAAAATGGCGCTTGCGGACTAAATGCCCACACGCGCAGAGGTACTGGTAAGCCGACCTTCGCCATTACCGAAATGAATGGCTAACAGGGGACACACTGCAATAATGGAGGGTGGTTGGACTCATAAGGAGGAATGAATGCCGAGGGACGTCGCGAGTAAATGGTGGAGGGGCTGGCATGTGTCGAACACATGTCCCGCAGAGAGGTGGCAGATGCCAACTCCTTTGATAGGCAAGTGTTGTGCACTAACACCCCATCCGAGGTATTTAACTCTATCTTTTTTTTTGTTTGTTAATTTGTGCGGGACCTGTTGGCTACGCGATTAACCTGTGGCTTGAGAAACCACGACTCAGGGGCATCTAAGCCGTCAAAATCACCCGGGGATCACACCCGGCCTGAGCCACACCAACCCTTAACATGGTTGGATTTTTTGTCCCCACAGGTTTCGAACCGGTGACTTTAACAA
>JASDQU010104298.1:194039-219522 GCA_032191745.1 Picea mariana | reverse complement strand
AATATCATTAAAAATAGCAGCACAATGAACGGTTATCGCTAATGCTAACAATTAGGGAATGCCAGTTTTCAATGCGATTATTTGTTGTCGAATGTTAATGCCAAGTGTGATGTTACGGTTAAATTATTGTTATATAATAGTAATCTAAAATGAAATGTTATTAAGATTTATTTGTTGGCAGCATACAAGAGGTAAGATGACTAATATTTTGCTGCAGTATCATTTAACATGAATGTAATATGTTGGAACGTGATGAAAATTAATCTAATGTAATGTTAAGGTAATGTAGCATAATGTTTCATGTTAATACTAATATTCATGGTAAGGTAAATGTTAATATGTTCATCATATGTGGTAATGATATCGCAATTTATGTATTAAGGTTAGCACATAACTGCAATGTGATTGTTATTAATGCCAGTCAGTGTAATATAAAAGGTACCATGGGTATGATTTCATGTTGTTGCTATTATAATCCTTACTATTAGTAATAGCTTGCGATTGTAATGTCTTGAACTAAGTGCAACAGGTCAAATGTCACTTAAATTGACAATTTTATAATCATTCATTGTTCTTGATAAATATTATGAGCCCGTGTGTGTGAATTATTTTTTTGTAAAGAATCCAGTGCCGTATCAAGAGTCTCGATCCCTTTAAAGGCAGGGTTTCCACTCTTGTGACACACCTCTAAGGTCGTATCAGTAGTCTCGGGCTCCTTAAAGGCAGAGTTCCCACCACTGTGACCTACTGATAGAGATTACTAGTTTCTGCGTGAGCAGTCGGCCAGGAGCCTATCTGACATTCTCTCTCTTCGGAGCAGAGAACTAAGATTAAACGCCCTGCTTTCCTGTGCAGAAATAGTAAAATCTACTACTATGGATTCTTCCATCTGTGTTCGTACTATACATAACACAGTATGTCGTTTAATGCTTGCAGTTACTTGTTGTGCGCCTTATGTCTATGGTCGTTTAATGCTTGCAGTTACTTGTTGTGCGCCTTATGTCTTCTTGTTGTGATCGTCGTGGCTATGTCTTGTTAGTCGTCAGGTGGCGAAGTAGAGTCAAGAGTGTCTGTTCTTTTTACACGCGCCCACACACCTTAAACAAAACAAAAAAAAAATCACCTGTAAGGAGTTGTTGTCGTAACGAGGAGGTTGTTACACAAGGAGAGGTGGTTGTAGCCACCTTCTGATTATAGTTGAAGAACATAAGGGTTTGTAGCCTCCTTCTGGTTGTATCCATAGAATAGGGGAGTTGTAGCTTCTTTCAGGTTATAGCATGAAAAACAAGGGGGTTGGAGCCTTCTTCGAGTTGTAGCTAGAAAACAAAAGAAGTTGGTACTTCTAATGAATGTAATTCTTCAAGACATATAAGAAAATAAATTATGTGGTTTTCTCCTGCTTTGGGTTTCCACATAAAACATTGATGTATTATGTATTTGTATGATTGTTCATTTGTTCATTTCTTATTTACTCTGCCTTTATTGGATGATAATGCTACATTGATATAACACTTGGATTATATGGTTAAAAAGGATTATATTTCTCTATTATTGATTCACCCCCCCTCTCAGTAATCCAACAATTGGTATCGGAGTAGGTTCCTTTAAAAATCAGTTTAACTGTTGAAAGGTAGATCATGGAGAGAAACATATTGTATAAAAATGGAAGACCACAATTCAATGGACATAAATATGCATTTTGGAGCATAAGGATGAAAACATATATACTGGCACAGGGATTTGAAATTTGAAAATCAATTGTAGATGGATACACAACACCAATAGTTCCACCAACAAATGACATAGCAGTGAAACTCAGTCATAATAATTCCAAATCCAAAAATGCACTTCTGAATGGTCTTAGTGAAGCAATATTCACCAAAGTTGCACATTGTAAATCCGCTAAAGATATTTGTGACAAACTTCAAAATATTTATGAAGGATATTCAAATGTCAAAGCAGCAAAGCTTCAAACTTATAGAGGTCAGTTCGAACAACTTAGGATGAAGGAAGATGAGAATATTGTAGCTTACTTTTTACGAGTTGATGAAACAATAAATGCAATCATAGGATTGGGAGACGAAATCGAAGAATCTGTAATTGTTCAAAAAGTACTAAGATCTCTTCCTATACGATTTGACCCTAAGATATCAGCACTAGAAGAAATATCAGATCTAAACTCAATAAGCATGGACAAATTACATGGAGTCTTTAAATCATGTGAAATGAGAATACAACAAGAAAATCCAGATATAAAAGAAGCAGCCTTTAAAGCATCCAAAAAGACAAAGAAAAAGGGAAGACAAAAAAAAGAACATAGCAGTAGAAGTGACGTCTCAGAAGATGATGAAGAAGTGGCCAACTTTGTCAAAAGAATGAACAAGGGAACCAATGGTAAGTATAGAGGTAAGCTTCCTTTAATTTGTTTTAATTGTGATGGTATTGGTCATTTTTCTAACAAATGTCCTTATAATAAAAAAAGAAATGATGAAAGTTACTCAAAAGACAAACAAACATATAAAGGCAAAAGAACCACAAAGAAAATTTTCAAGAAAATCTTATGCACCAAAGAAGACATCTCATCATCAGATGAAGATGAAGTCAGTGTCAGTGAGACAGAAATAGCTCTATTCGTGGAAGTAGAAGACTCTGATCAAGAATATTATGAAGAATAATATGAAGAAGCCAAAGAAGAATATGAAGCAGTCGAAGAAGAAATTGAAGAGTAAAAAGTTCACTACCGAGAGGAATTAATGTGTTCCATAGAATTTATCAGAAGAGAAAAGAAGAAAAACAAGAAACTACAAGAAGAACTAGAAAAGAAATAAGACACTCAAGAACTAGAAGAAATGATCACAAATTTGGAGGTTCAAATAGAAGAATATAAGAAAAAGAAGAACTCAAAGAACAACTAGAAGAAAAAGACAAGATCATTAGAAATTTGGAAGCAAAGATTGTCACATTAAGAAAGGATCTTCAAAAGAAAAATATGCAGAACAACTCAAAAATTTTGGATGACATTATCAATAGTAAAAAATATCATCATGACAAGTCCGGACTTGGATACAATCAGAAAAAAAAAGGATCAAGCTCCAAAACAACAGAGCAAGAAACATATCCAAAAATATTTGCAAAAACAATCAAGGGGAGATTATAGGGACACTCCTCCACCAAGAATATTCAGATTTCAGAATCAACAACCGAAAGATAAGCCTCAGGAAGAAGAATATTTCATAAGAGTACCTCTTTTCAGAAGATCTTCAACTGCTAGGTATCAAACTATATTTTTTGGTTTATGTTATGCATGTAATAATTTTGGACATAAAGCTGTGAATTGCAGAGCTAACAACAGGAACACAAACAACTTTGAAATTCATACACAAAGGGGTTATCCAAGAAGGCCTAGTGAAACGCAAATAATAAGTTACAATGGGTTTGAATATTTGCGCACTGAAGTGGAATGTTACAAATGTAAAAATTTTGGACACATGGTGAAAGATTGCAGAATAACAGTCCCTCCTAGAGAAACACAACAAAATAACAACAATCACAGACAAGAACCTCAGAAAAAGACATGGATAACAAAGCAGGATCAATATAGAAATGATAAATGCACACTTGCTCTACAAGCTAAGTTGAAGAAACATGGTTGGTATTTTGACAATGGTTGTTCAAAAAACATGACAGGTGATAGATATAGGTTTCTTACATTATGAAAGGAAAGAGATGGATCAGTCTCCTTCGGAAATGATGATTCAGCTAAAATCATTGGGAAAGGCACAGTTAGAATTGGGAACAAGAATACCAAGGAAAAAAATGTTATACTAGTAGGAGATATGAAACATAATATTCTAAGTGTGAGTCAAATGTGTGACCAAGGTCATAAAGTTACTTTCGATTCAAAAAAGTGTGAGATAAGAAAAAAACATTCAGGAAAATTGATTGCTACAACTAGGAGAACTTCAAGAAACATATATGTATTAAGTGAATTTGGAAATGAAAAGTGTTGTCTAGGAAATGAAGATGAAAGATGGATATGGAAAAAAATAATGGGTCACGTACATTTTGATAACCTCGTCAAAGTCAGCAGAAGATAAGCAGTCAAAGAAATTCCCTAGATCACGAAACCAACCAACATTTACTACAAGCATTGTCAACAAGGAAAGAAAACAAAGACTAGGTTCAAATCAAAGGAATATTCAAGGAAAATACCAATGGAAATTGTGCATACTGATATAGTTGGACTAACTACAACAAGGGGTTTAAAAGGTGAGAAATACTTTATGTTATTAGTTGATGATTATACAAGAATGACTGCAGTTTTATTTCTCAAGAATAAGTGAGAAGCTTTTGAAAACTTCAAGATCTACAAGGAAAGGGTTGAAAATGAAATGGACTCAAAAATCAAATTATTGAGATATGATAATGGAGGAGAGTTCACTTCAAATGAACTTATGGACTACTGCAACAGTCATGGAATAAAAAGGCAATTCTCCATTGCTAGGACACCTCAACAGAATGGAGTTGTTGAAAGAAAGAACATGACAATACAGGAAATGGATCGAACAATGCTAATGGATTCCAAATTGATAGATATGTTTTGGACACATGTAGTTCATACAACAGTTCACATTCAAAATAGAGTAATGCTCAGAAACAACACTGAAAAAACTCCCTACGAGCTATGGAAAGGAAGACCAACAAATGTGAAGCACTTCAGAGTTTTTGGAAGAAAATGCTACATCAAAATAGAATATGGAAAAATGAGAAAGTTTGAATCTCGTGTGGAAAAATGAGTACTTGTTGGTTACTCAAGTACAAGGAAATCATACAAGTGTTAAAATATAAGATTGAACAAAGTCGTAGAAAGCATCAACGTAACAATTGATTAAATAGGAAGACCATAATCAAAGGAAGAAGAAAGTGAATCAATGGAACAACTTTTTGAAGAAGAAGCAGAAGATGGAAAGGAAGTATAAGAGGAAGATGAAGAGAATCCAACAAAAGAAGAAGAGCAAGTTCAACAAGTGCCTCCAAATACACCTAGCAGACGAGTACAGAAGAATCATCCTTCAAATCAGATTATCAATAACAAAGACGCAGGAGTTGAGACTAGAAGAAGAATTCATTCACCAGAACAAACACACCTAGCACTCACATCTACAATTGAAACAACCTATTTTGAAGAGGCCAATAAGGATGAATTTTGGAACAAGGCCATGGATGAATACTTGGATCAAATAGAGAAAAAATGACACTTGGGAATTGGTTCCAAGACAAAAGGATAAGAATGTGATCAACAAAAAGTGGGTATATAGGAATAAATTGAACGAATATGGACATGTTACAACGAAAAAATCTAGATCGTTATGTAAAGGATATGCACAGGTTGAAGGAATCGACTTTGAAGAGACATTTTCCCCATTTGTCAGAATGGAAGAAATCTGATTTCTTTTAGATTATGCATGCTCCAAAAATACTAAAGTGTATCAAATGGACGTAAAACCATCTTTTCTGAATGGGGAACTTGAAGAAGAATTCCACATTGAAAAACAAAAAGGATTTCAGTTGTCATAGAATGCAAACTATGTGTGCAAATTAAAGAAGGCCTTGTGTCGTCTAAAACAGGCTTTTAGAGAATGGTATTCTAGACTAGATAAATATCTACAACAGGTAGGGTTCAGAAAAGGAAGTGCATACAACAACCTCTACATCAATTTAACTCAAGGTAATATTTTATTAATTGAAGTTTATGTTGATGATATTATTTTTGGTAGTGATGATGACAGGTTAAGCTAGAAATTTGCAAAGGATATGCAGAATGAATTTGAAATGTCATTACTTAGAGAACTATCCTTCTTTCTGTGACTTCAAATACGTCAAAGAAACCAATGAATTTTTATTTCTCAAACCATGAATATCAAAGAAATGCTAAATAGGTACATAATGGAAGATTGCAAACTAGTTATCACTCCCATGCAAACCAATTGTAAGTTAAGCAAAGATGATGATTCAAAGTCTACAGATCAGAGGAAATACATGTGAATGATTGGCAACCTACTATATGTGATAGAATCTAGACTAGATGTAATGCATGCAGTTGGGCAGGTGGCACGATTTCAAGAAGCACCAAAGGAATCACATGTATTAGCAGTGAATATAATTTTCAGATATCTCAAAGGAACAAAAGAGTTTCGATTATGGTATCCAAAAGGAAAGGATCTATATTTTATTTCCTACACAGATGAAAATTGGGCAGGTTTTATTGATGATCAACGAAGCACCAGTGGAGCAGTGTTCTAATTGGGTGAGTGTTTAGTAACATGGATAAGCAAGAAACAATCATCAATATCTTTCTCTACAGTCGATGCAGAGTATATTACAACAACATGTTGTACACAGGTTCTTTGAATGAAACAAAATTTGAAAGATATATAGGTTGAGTATGATTAGCCCATTCTAATCTGTTGTGATAATACAAGCACCATCAGTGTCTCAAAGAACCCAGTGATGCACTCCAAGACGAAGCACATTCCAATAAAGTATCACTTTCTATGGGAACATGTTGCATAAAATAACATCAGAGTTGAGTATGTGGGCACAAAAGAACAAGTGGTAGAAATCTTTACAAAACCACTTCCACGGGAAGCCTTTGAGTATCTCCGCCAGAGACTCGAAGTTATTTCTACTCCAAAATTAATGCTTTTGAATGCTTATCGTATTTGTCTTAGATGTACATGAGTAAGAACCATAAAGAGGACAGTTCAGTCAAGGGGAGCATGCCTGGTGGAAAGATACCTTTGCCATTGATGACAAAGGGGGAGAGATTCATCAGATGCAAAGGACAGATGCATGATTCTAGGGGGAACAATGGTCATGGAGATGCAGGGGACAAAGGCATGGTTCCAAGGGGAGCATGAGTGACATGAGTTCAATATTTATTGCATGAAATGATTTTTGTATTACATCAAAGTGTTTCCATCAATTCCAAAGGGGGATATTATTGATTAAGGTTGGTTTTCATTGATGTCAACCATTGAATGAAGTCCGGTAGCGAATTCCAGTATCATAGAGGTTTGGGTAATGGACCCAAGGTTGTTTCATGTATAATGGTATGAGTTTTAATATATTTAAAGGTAATACTATTCTATATGGATAGTACATGCCATGCCATTTATGGTGGTATTTGGAACGTCACATAACTCCTCACGATTTGAGAGTTATGGCCCTACGAAGTTGGAGGACCCTCATATGTTGGCTTGAAGCCCCAAAAGGTCAAAGAAGTCAAAGATATTGAAAATAAGAAATTAATATTTAAATGATAAAGTAAAGTGACAAATTCAAGAAGGATTATTTAAATAATAAAGTGAAGTGACAAAATCAAAGAAGATTATTTAAAGGATAAAGTGAGGTGACAAAGTCAAGGAGGAATATTTAAATGATAAAGTAATGGATAATTTTCTAATTATGGAAAGTGGTTAACCCTAAAAATGAGGAAAATAGGTTAACTGACCTATAAATGGGTTAAGTGACCTAGAAATGGGTTAAGTGACCTAGAAGATGTTATTTGGAGAGTATAAATAAGAGGCAAGGTTCTCTCATTTCATATCACACTTGAGAATGTAGAATATATATAGGTGATTGAGTTAAGCAAAGGATATCTAAGACGAATTTCAGAGGGAAGGTGAGGAAAATAAGGTCGGAATTCAAGGAAGGATAAATTATTTTGATAATTCTTTCGAAGGTATGTTATTTACTGGTCATCTCACCATTTTCGCACTAAATTGTTTTATAGAATGAGTTAGACTATTAAATTGATATGCAATTGAGGAAATATATCCAAGTATCTATGGTAAAAAATTCAACTTGTGGGTCGCTGTAGTTTTGGAGTTACACTCCATGGAAAATAGGGTTTGTGGCTTGTTGTGAAACTAGTCTAAAACAAGTGTTTCGGGTAAAAATGTCATAACTTATTCATAACAAATACAAATTTAGTAAGACAAATTGTATTGGTTAGAGTACATTATGTATTATGTTTTGTAACATTTTCATATCAATTCAACAAATATTCTGTGCGGGGCGTGCTCTACAAGTTCGCTCTCTAGAATATGCCAGAATTCAACAAGGTATGCCATTTTTTCATTAACTCCTTTTCCGAGAGGTTCCAAGTAGTCACACCTGAAGGAATTGCATAAAACAAACTGAAGAACATTTTTTACTACTTTCATATCTATATTCATTACAGGTACATAGTTATGATTATTTCAGGTTAGGGTTGTTGACTAATCCCAAACTAGTCATGTGAGACTAAAGAAAAGTTTGATTAAAATGATAGTCTCTTGTTGTAAAACTTAAGGAAGGTTTGAAGGTATGTGATCATATACAACAATTCTATTATAGAGTTACAAATCATATTTGGATGATGAAATGGATGAGGCTTTTGGTTAAGGTACATGTTGGGTACATGGTTGAGACAAGTAGTTGATGAGTTGGCACATAAATGAGGTGTATAGTTGATTATGTTGGTACATATTAATGAGTCATAGTTGATGAGTAGTTGACACATGATTGGTACATACTTGGTACATGGTTGGATGCACTTGTTTATGGTACAGATTGATTATAGGTTGTTTGGTATAGTTTGGTGCATGGTTTATGCACTTGTTTATGGTACAGGTTGAGGTACAGGTGGATGTATGATTGATGCATGGTTCAATTTTATTGGTACAAGTTTACAACGATATATGTCACAATGATAGTGTGAGAGTGGTTCCATCATTCTACTTCTACTTCAGGGAAGTTGGATGGGGCAAGGACATGTGGTTGTAGCCATCTTTCGGTTGCAACCAAAGAACATAGGGGGTTGTAGCCTCCTTATAGTTGTATCTAGAGAATAGGGGAGTTAGAGCTTCCTTAAGATCGTAGCCTGAGAAAAAAGGGGGTTGGAGCCTCCTTCCAGTTAAAGTTGGAAAACAAAGGAAGTTGGTGCTTCCAATGAATGTAATTCTTCAAAACATATAAGAAAAAACATGATGTGGTTTTCTCCCTCTTTATGTTTCCACGTAAAACATTGGTGTATTGTGTATGTGTATGATTGTTAATTTGTCCATTTCTTATTTACTCTGTAGTTATTGGATGATAATGCTACATTGATCTAACACTTGGATTATATGGTTAAAAAGGATTAGATTTCTCTATTACTGATTCACTCCCTCTCTCAGTAATCCAACACAAGTTGTGTAATTGCTAGACAAATTTGTGTAATTTGAAGACAATTATCAGTGGAAAGTAAAATTGTTTTGGTTTGATTGGAAAGAATTTGTTCTCTTTAAACATGTAGAGCCTACAAAATCAAAGTAGAAAGTCTTTGAAGAAAGAAAATCCCATTGAAAAGATAAATGAAGAAAGAGAAAAGGAAAGGTTAGGTATATCAAAATGCAAGATTTAAACATAGGGAAATCCAATTTATAGTGGAATAGATGTCGATGTTGTTTCTCCTCCATCAATAAAATAAAAGGGTGGGATTTTAGTAGATTCCAATCCAGTTCATACTTCTATTGAACCTCTAATCGCTATCTCATCAAGATGAGTTGTTGTGGATGACCAAATGATGGGGGTTTTCTTGGCGCTAATTATACAATGGATGGAACTAGTGAGGAAACTGGTGCACCACATTCTAGTGAAGAAGTTCCTATGGAGAAACCTTGTTTTGGATAGTCAAATGTTCCAAAAACTAGTCATGGGCATGTCCACTCTCATCCCAAGATTGATCCACCAATGACTGAAGGGAAAATGCATTCTACATTTGTTACTCCACAACATGGAGGTCAAGAATTCCATAATATAGGTTCATCGTCCCTGCCTAGATTGAGCAATGTTCGAAGAATAACTTCTAAATGTATTAATGTGGATGAAAGTTGTCTAACATCACTTGAAGGTAAGTTACCTAACCAAAATATTTGTTATCATTCTTATAAAATCATTAAAGAATATTTTGAACGAAAATTTGATGTCGCTAAATATGAATTATTTTTAGCTTTGTTAAAATATAGAATCTTGCGCATTGTTAGGAGAATTTTAGGCATTAAAACAATAAAAAGTTAAGAAACAATTCATCATACTGTTAGAAACCTTGTGAGTGTTTTTCAAAAAATTGGTAGTAAAATTTGTTCTAAATACCGTAATCCAACTCGACTTGTCTTGTCACAATCAATTGTTAGCAAAATTAGAAGAAAATGTATTGTTTTCTCCAACAAACCTCTCATCTCATGAAATGAAACATCAAAACCCTTATAAAATATTTTAGTAGATGAGATAGCCTCAACACATGTGGCCCAACATATTTATGGGCTTTCATTGGTAGGCTACCTCATTTTGACATGAAGTAAACTAGAGCGGTTAAGATACTAGTATAATATTTATAGCATGAGAACACTATGCCTTATTCCAACCAAAAATATGTCCTAAAGGTGAGAAGAGGATCTAAGGGCCGTGAAACCCACATTAAACAAATACTTGACATAACACAGATAAAATGGTATTATTGATTCAACACTGTACATATTGCACTTAAATTGGGCCAAATATCTTTCCATAAATTCAATCCTTGATATGTTCAAATAAAAAAAAATCGTAACACATGTTATAGATGTCACATTGAATATGATTATTATTATGACACACACACACACACACACATATTGCGTATTACATAACACTCTTGTGCAAGAATGCTTAGTTAGATTGTGACCATCATCATCTAGAGACTTTATTCACAACATATTATGTATAAGGCCAAAGGGTTTTATATTATATCAAAAATATTTTTTAGATGGGACATGACCTAGGTGTGGTGGAATGAAATCGTTTCCCAAGTGCATCAATGTGGGCGATGAGTATGAATTAAGGAGGAAGAAGGCTTCATTGCAAAGATTTAAATATGTCATGTATGATATTAACAAAGGGAAGGAAAGAAAAAAGATAGAATTGGTGACTTCCTAGGTATGAGTATGTGACTCCATCAAGGAAATATTATAATAACATGACAATATGTTCAACATGTCCATGTGGCTCAATGGAAAGAGAATAATTTTCAAATATGCAGAGATACATTTTCCATTCGTACTATATTATCGTTGGTTGATTTCGCTGAGAAATACACCCTTCAACTGAAAAATGAGATTCAAATCCAATATTATCACCCATATTAGGTAAGCATAATGGTCCATATGACGTACAAGCATGGGCCTGATAGTAATGAAGAAAATAAAGTTATATTGAAGGAGTGTAAATTTTACATAAGTGATGGTTAGTGCCATGACTTAGCCTACCTGAAACATTGATTTCAGTTTTTTTTTTAAATAATTAGGAATAGAAGAACATGTAGATGGATCAACATTGGAATTGGTCAATTGGCTATAGAGTCCAAGTAAAAAATTCTTGTGTATTTCAGTTGTTGTGTATGTTGCACAAAAAAATCAAGGTAACACATATTTGGAACGATTTCGATTTTGAGAATAGGAAAGGGAATCATGAGGGATCACGTGCATGCACCAAAACAATGCTATAGAGGTAATAAATGGAGTTCATAAATACTTCACTCATTTGACATGAAAAATACATTGTTGAATGGTGCTCTTCAGTGGTGGGAGAGGAAACAACAATATGTGAAGAACAATCAACCAGGAAATGACATGTGCATAGATATTTTTGCGATGTGGTTGATGTAGATTGATCATAGTGGTATGAATGAAAAATAATGTAGGGCACTCATGGATTCCATTTAGTTCGAACATCATACAATGCAATAGTTAAAATATGGAGGAGAAAACTCTTTCTTTTGTGGTCAATGTAATACTAATGAACGAGATGATGGTGAATCCACAAATTGGGTTTATCATTGGTTGATTTTGTTGCGAAATACACCCTTCAACTGAAAAATGAGATTCAAATCCAATATTATCACTCAAATTAGGTCAGCATAATGGTCCATATGAGATACAAGCATGGGCCTGATAGTAATGAAGAAAACAAATTTATATTGAAGGAGTATAAATTTTACATAAGTGATGGTCAGTGTCATGACTTAGCCTACCTACAACATTGATTTTAGTTGTTTTAAAATCATCTGGAAGAGAAGAACATACAGATGGATCAACATTGGATTTGGTTAGTTGGTTGTAGAGTCCAAGTAAAAAATTCTTGTGTATCTCAATTGTTGTGTATGTTGCACAAAAAAATCAAGGTACCACATATTTGGAACTCTTTCGATTTTGAGAATAGGAAAGGGAAGCATGATGGATCACGTGCATGCACCAAAGAAATTTTACAGAGGTAATAAATGTAGTTCATAAATACTTGGCTCATTTGAAATGAAAAATACATTGTAGAATGGTGTTCTTCAGTAATGGGAGAGAAAACAACAATCCATGAAGGCCAATGCACCAGGAAATGACATATAAATAGATATTTTTGGGAGTTGGTCGATGTAGATTGATCATAGTGGTATGAATGAAAAATAATCTAGGGCACTCATGGATTCCATTTAGTTAAAACATCTGACAATGCAATAGTTAAACTATGGAGGATAAAACTCTTTCATTTGTGGTCAATGTAATACTAATGAATGGGATGATTGTGAATCCACATACTGGGTTTATAGAGGGGGTTGTGAATCACTCCACATTGGTAAAAATATAAATATGGAATTATCCCAGTTGGAGGAGTATGAGCCAAATGTTTCATCAAATTATGATAACATCTCAGATGTCATATTGCAAGGTTCAGTGAATATACCATTAAATTTTTAATAACTAGCATCAATGTTTTATTCTTTGATCATTTAGTGGACTCATGTGTTGTCACTCCATTTTTTCTAGGGAACATATAAAAAATGGCTTCCCCAAAAGTTAATGAATGGGGTACTAATTATTGGTTGGCATAGTGCATAGAGGGAAAGAAGACCCTCATGGTATTAGTAAAAAACTCTAAAGGAATTTCATTTCCAATTGGGTTGATGGTTATTAAAGGATAATATCTAACACTTGATGAATGGAAACAAAATAAAGGTAGTTATTTATTTTAAAATTGTGGACCAAGGGAAGCTATATACCAATTATGAACATGGTTGTTGGTTTAAACCTCCAACTACAAAAAATTCCACATAAGAACTGTAAATGTGTTGAACCTGCACATAATAGATCTAGCTAACAAATGACATACATAATTTACCGAGAAAATATGAGGAAAGATAAGAAGGAGCGAAAGAATGGAAGAATTCTCATTAACCAAATGAATGAATGATAATTTACACATGATATACTATGTATAACTCAACTAATGTGCACTGGAGCAGAATCCAATGCGCCATAGTGGCGGTATAGAGTGATCTGGACACACACCAACAATTATGGGAGTAAACTTCCACCTAGTCTAGTCTCTCAGGTAGTTACGAGAGTGAATTCCCACCTAGTCAAAGTTAACTAGTGTCTTAGTCTTCAGTTAACTGAGTGAAATAGAGTGAAGTGAGGACGAGATCAAGGAATCATGAGTAATGTGCTAGTCTGGTGATGATCCCAAGGAAAATGTGCATTAGTTGGTGATGATCACAATGTTTCATGGTGATAATCCCAATGTGGCATCTAGACTCCACTCAACTAATCAAACTGAAGTGTGAACTAAAGAGAATATTATCCTAGATGAATATTATACCTAGACTATAGGATACTGAATAATGACTAATAAACATAGGGAAAACCTTAGGAAAAATAAATCCTAGGTGTGTGTGAAGTATCTCCAACACCCCCCCTGAACATCACTATGGTGAAAATAAAGAATGCGTCCTAGAAAAGAGACCATGTTAGGTACCCAAATATAAAATATACAATGAAATGAACAAGGAAAGAAGGAAAACCTAATGGGAAACCCCCCCCTCAAAGTAAAATATATGTAAAAAAAAGATCTGATAGTTGTTAGGCAACTATGTCCTTCACTCCAGGAGGAAAGAACAGAGAATGGAACTTATGCTAAGTGAAGTTTTTGGTGAATATGTCTGCAGTCTGTTCTGTTGAAGGATAAAACTATAGGTCGATGATCCCTTGTGTAGTGCATGCATATCTCAATGTGCTTCATTTGTTTCCTATGAACTGGATCTCTGCATAACTTCAGAGTGCTCTAGTTGTCACACCAGATGATGATCGACCAATGAAATTGAATGCCCAACTCAGTGAGAAAATGTTGTAGCCACATAGTCTGAATGGTTAGTTAACTACCCCTCTATACTCTTCCTTGGCTGAAGATAGAGAAATAACATTATTCATCTTGCTCAACCAACATATATGCCGGAAACCAATACTGAGTGAGTAACCAAATGTGTACGTGCGATCAATTCTATCGCCAACCCAGTTAGAATAAGTGAAACCGATGAGGTCCAATGTAGAGTCTATTTCATAGTGAATCACAAAGGTGATGGTGCCATGTATGTATCGAAGGATATGCTTTGCAACCTTCCAATGTAGCTCATGTGGCTCCTACATGAACATAGAGACTACTCCAACTACATAGGAGAGGTCTTGTCTGGAGTGTATGAGATACAACAAGCTCCCCACTAGTTGTTTGTATAGTTTTTTTTCAACTAGTGGAGTGTCCTTGCCATCCTCAAATTTGAGTCATGATAGGAGAGGAGTCGAGGAAGACTTGCAGTCTATCATGTTAAATCTCTCAAGGATATCTCATGCATACTTGTTCTGAGATATTTTTATGCCCGATGCATCCTGACTGATATCGATTCCAAGGAATAAATGTAGAAGAACCATGTCTGTCATCAAGAACCTGTCATGTAGAATCCTCTTAATTTCAACAATTGTTGAAGTTGAGCAATTGATGATCATAAAATCATCAACATACAAAACTAGGAGTAGAAGTGAATCATTCATCATGAGCATGTAAACATTTGGGTCTGACTTACAATGTACACAGTTCTATGACAACAAGTAGGAGTCCATCTTGGAATACCATTCTCTCGGATCCTAATTGAGGCTATAAAGATAATTCTTCAGTCAACAGACCAAATATGAATCCTGCATAGATCCATGGGGTTGCTCCATATATATCTGCAAAGATAGATCATCATGAATAAATTCATTCTTCACATCCATCTAATGGACTTCCCATCTCTTGGATTCCGCAATGCAAGTTCCAAATCTATGGAATCCATCTTCACTACTGGAGTGAAGGTCTCATCATATTCAGTGCCATGCACTTGCTGAAATCCCTTGGAAACTAGCCTAGATTTGTATATGATAACATGTCCATCCATTGTGCTCTTGGTATGGTAGACCCATATTCACCCGACAGGTTTCCTTCCTAAAGGAAGGGGAACCAACTCCAAAGTCTTGTTCTCGAGAAAGGATTTGTACTCCTCCTACATGGAGGATTCCAAAAATTGATCTCCAACAACCTCACCATAGGACTTTGGATCTCAATAATGAACTGAGAAAAGATGCCTGAGTGGCATTGATTCATTAGCAGTGGTGCAAGAGGAGGCTCCTAGAAATCAAATCGAGTCCTCCTAGTATCAGTTGGATCCCCAACAAGAGCTCTGTCATCTTGAAGAGTAGTTTTGTCCTACATGGGCCTCTTCTCTGGCTCTTCATCTGCATATGCATGCCTGACTTTGTATCTGACTATATTGACTCTGTATTTGGATCATATGAATATTTTAAATTAGAGATCTCATCTGAATAATAGTCATCATGTGCATGCTCATCATATATGATAGGTGGAAGAAGAAAAGTGTCTGCATGCCACTGTTGAGGTACATGCGAGACACTTTCCTCGAATTGGACACTATGCTCAATGATGATCGGGTCCGAGGAAATATCAATGAGTCTATATCCCTTCACACAGTCGGGGTATCTAACAAATATACACTATGTGCTATGTGGATCAAGTGCCTTCCTCGTCATACAGGGACTCCTGACTTATGCACGTGAACTAAAAAAATGGAAATGGGTCACTTCTGGTTTGAGGCCTCTCCAAGCCTCATAGGGGGTCTTATCCTTGATATATCTATGCAGAGATATGTTTTGGATGTAGGTTGCACAATTAAGTTCTTCAACCCATAATATTTATGGAAGTATAGGGAACCGATATCCATTTTTTCACTCAGCAACTCTGTTTTGTTGTGGAGTATAGGGAACTGAGTGTTGCAATTGAATCTCGACCATATGAAAAATATTTTGTATCTCATGGTTGACATACTCTCTACTGCTATCTGTTCGAAGGACTTTGATTTTCTTTTCTGAATCTATTTCAACAAGGCCTTTCAAATCTTTGAGGTGTTGAAAGACCTATGATTTTTCCTGAGAAATAAAATCCATGTGAAGTGTGAGAAATCATCAACAAAAATGAGCACGTATCTTGATTTAATGATTTATGGATGCGTAAAATGGCCCATGAGGTCACTATGGATCAGATCTAAAGGAAAGGAATCCTTGTGAGTCTTTCCTTTGAGTATTTCCTTTGTTGAATTTCTCTTGAGGGTGTTTTCCAAGAACGCATCCCTCACAAATTCATTTGGAGAAGTGGATGTCATGTAGACTATCAACCATTCCCTGCTTGCTAATCTATTTGATATATCTGAAATTTAAATGCTTGAAACTTTTGTTCCATATCCTACAACTTTCATCAGTATGGGTAAGCAGTAATGCATAATCTGGTTCAATAAATTCAGAAAATGTGTAGAGTCTAGATTGATTATTTACCTCACCGATAGCAACCCTAGAATTGGTTTGCATGTCATAGATATCCATTGCATCAGGTGTGAATATGAGTCTCTTTTTGGTACCAGAGTTTTTCATCTGATACATAGAGAGAAGATTGACAAAATTTTTGGGAATGTGTAGCACATTCTCAAAGATTTCGTTTGTGAGTTCAATTCTTCCTTTGTCGGTGACCACAACTGGAGAGTTGTCCCCCTTAATAATATGAGGAACTTTGGATGCATCCAATGAATAATATACTTCTTTTGTGATGGCCATGTGGTGTGATGCACCTAAATCTATGATCCAATCATCGGGACAGGAGTTGATGGAAATCAGAGCATGGCTATAATTGTGTTTCTTGGGATTTTGATCTTCTGGCTTCTTATTCTTCCCCCTCAGGGATGCAATTTCAAGGGTTATTTTGTTGAAGTATTTGGGCCATTAGATCTATTTGTTTCTGCATGCATGCATGTTCTGGATGGAATCCTTTATGGAAGTAACTACATTTCTACCCTTCTCTTCCCTTTCTACCTTTGGATCGAGAGGCATCACTAAATGGTTTTGACTACCCTTCCTTCTTTAGTTTTAAATGTTATTTCCTTTTGTATTTTTCTTTAGATTTATGATATTGATGACCACTACCATATTGCACAATAAGTGTATGCGCCTTTGGGACTTTGATTTTTCCCATATTGATAAGCTTGTTCTTATTTCGTGTAAGAGACTCAATAAAGGCCTTAAGAGATGGCATAGTCTAGGTGGATCCTGAGGCGAGACTAATTGAATGAAATGTAGATACAAAAACTGAGTATTTTGGGCCATGTTTGGAGAGAATGGTAAGAACCATTTTTTTCTCATCCTTATATTTCTCAACCCCGCAAGCCTTGAGATGCGACAATAAGTCCTTATATTTGGTAAAGAAATCTTGGAGATTGTTGAAGGATTTTGGATCCAAAGTGAGAAATTCCACCTTGAGCATGTGTCCACCTATCTTGTCCCATTTTCCAAAAATACCTTCCATGGTGGTCCAAGATTCATTTGGGGTTTTACAAGAGGATATGTGAAAGAGGAGTTCAGTATAAATGAGACTGCAAATCATTCCAAATGCTTCATCCATTTGATTTAGATACTTGGATTTTTCTATGGATAATGTTGGTTTTGTCTATGTGTTCATGGTTAAACTGTATAATAATTTTCCTATAATATGCATTATCATCTTCTCCTTCCATGCAAAGAAATTTTATGGTGTAAGAATGAATTCTTTTGGAAATTCAATTTTTCCGTTGTCTTCAATATTCAGTACCTGCAAAAATAATTTGGTGTGTTTTTTCCCTAGAAATCCATCAGCTCTGACACCATGTAAATGTGTTGAACTTGCACAGAATATATCTATCTAGAAAATGACATACACAATTTTCAGAGACAATATGAGAAAAGAGAAGCAGGAGAGAAAGAATGGAAGAATTCTCATTACCCAAATGAATAAATGATAATTTACACATAATATACTATGTATATATCAACTAATGTACACTGGAGGAGAATCCAATGTGCCATAGTTATGGTCTAGAGTGATCTAGACACACACCAACAGTTACGGGAGTAAATTTCCACCTAGTTTGGTCTCTTAGGTAGTTACGGAAGTGAATTGCCACCTAGAATAAGTTAACTAGTATCTTAGTCTTCAGTTAACTGACTGAAACAGAGTGAAGTGAGGAGGATATCATGGAATCATGAGTAATGCACTAGTCTAGTGATGATTCCAAGGACAATACACATTAGTTGGTAATTATCCCAATGTTTCATTGTGATAATCCCAATGTGGCATCTAGACTCCACTCCACTGATCAAACTGAAGTGTGAACTCAAAAGAATATTCTCCTAGAGGATACTTCTCCTTTAATTTACCTTTCTTGTCTTACCTTTATTTTTCTTTCCATTCCTTTCCTTGCATTGCCTTAAGAGTGTTGATTTAAGTCAATTTTGAGATTTGTTTTCCATGGTACCAATGGAGAACACAACACAAACAAATATAGAATTAATGTGAGAGTGTTGGAATGAATGATTGGTTTTAATAAGTCAAATGAAGTAGATGGTTTCATTTAAGGCACATGTTAAAAAAAAAATAGATGAGTTCTTAGGTTGACAATTGGAAATACTTGAATCATAACCCCTATCATGTTTTATGCAACAATATCGAAACATTATATATTATATTCCATCATTAATATTTACATATCTTTAATTCACCATGAAAATACTAACACATGGTCCATACATGTGTATTTACATCATACTATCCTAGCCATTGGGCCTCGACTTTCATCTCCACAACATTTACATGCTCTTATTTAATGCATGCCAACAGTCAAAACTAGGATATTACAAATGACACTACAAGTATGCTATAGTAATGCTAAAAGTATGCTATGGGAATTCTACACATATGCTCTGGGAATGGTACAAGTGTGTTATGGGAATGCTACTCACTGGGCCCACTTTCCTGAGAAGGTGATATTATCTTAGATTTATTTATTGAATGTGTTAAGTAGTTGTGTGATTGTATGTAATTGTAAATGATTTTAAGTGTGATTTGGATTTGAACTATTAAAGGTATTCTCTCTTAATTAGATACTATGTTTTCCATAAATCATTTAGCCTTGTGTTTTCTACATTTCCATGCAATTTTCTTTCCATACCTTTCCTTGTCTTTTCTTTCATTTTATTTCCATGCATTGAATTTCCTTCCCTTTCCTTAACTTTCCTTGTCATATCTATCCTTACATTTCCTTTTCTTTCGTTTCCTTTCCTTTCATTTTCTTGCCTTTCCTTACCTCCCTTNGTGATTGTATGTAATTGTAAATGATTTTAAGTGTGATTTGGATTTGAACTATTAAAGGTATTCTCTCTTAATTAGATACTATGTTTTCCATAAATCATTTATCCTTGTGTTTTCTACATTTCCTTGCAATTTTCCTTCCATACCTTTCCTTGTCTTTTCTTTCATTTTATTTCCATGCATTGAATTTCCTTCCCTTTCCTTAACTTTCCTTGTCATATCTATCCTTACATTTCCTTTTCTTTCGTTTCCTTTCCTTTCATTTTCTTGCCTTTCCTTACCTCCCTTTGCCTTGTATTTCTTTTCCATGTCTTTCCACTCCTTCCTTTTCTTTTCCTTGCCTACCCATGCCATGCCATGTATTGTCTTGTCATATCTAGCATATACTTGTCTTTCCTTGCCTTGTATTGGCTTCACTTGGTTTGAATTTGATTTTCTTTCCTTTCCTTGCCTTATCTTTCCATTCATTTCCTAGACCAAGACCTAGAACTATAGTTAGACCATGATTGTGCCTCACTCAGTAAAACCCTAAATCTGGAGACCCTCCATCAAATGGTTTTATGCGCAATGGAATGACAGTGAATGGGTACCCATAGCGTTAACCTGGTGCTATGATTTTAATGCAACTAATAGTTTTTCCATATGAGTCTCGTTTAGATTTTTATGGCGAGTTGCAACTCGCCTCCTCAAGCCATTAAGGGACATGTTAACATTTTTTTCTTAGGGAGTAAAATCCAAATTGAGCGGCATAAATTATTTTCATAAGCTCCAACACATAAATTTATCCAAGGCCCACATGATGACTCTATTGAAAATATCCCAACATAGTGTTCACCAAAATCGACCCCTTATTTAGAAATTGCATTGTACCTCGTTGAGAAAAAAACCTAGATCCGACGATCCTCCAACAAATAGTTTTTCTAGAAAGGGAATGATAGTGGAGGGGTGCCCCTAGATATAAACAAGTGTTATGAATACAATGCAACTTATGTTTCATCCATCTGAGTCCTAGTTAGATTTTTATGGCAAGTTTCAACTTTCCTTCTCATGTCGTTCAGGGACATGTTGAGAATTTGGCCTGGGGGCATAAAATCCAAATCGAGCACCATAACCAAGTTTCATAAGATACTACACATATTTATGAACAAGGCCCACATAACCATGCTACACAAAATTTCCCGACACAATGTTCACAAAAATCGACCTCTTTTTAAGAAATTGTATTGTTCTTCACTAAAGAAAACCCTAAGTTTGGAGATCCTCCAACAAACATTTTTACAGGAAATAGAATCACAATCCAGAGGTACCTCTAGATGTAACATGGTGTCAATATTCAAATCCAACAGATGATTCATTCATCGGAACTTCATTTAGAGTATTATGGTGAGTTGCAACTCACCTCCTCAAGGAATTCAAGGACATGTTGAAAATTTTGTCTCGGGGCATAAAATCCAAACCATGTGGAATAAATAATTTATGTAAGCTCATGCACATATATTAGGCCATGACCCGTGTGACCATGCTACACAAAATTTATCGACACAATGTTCTGCAAAATTGACCCCTTGTTTAGAAATTGCAGTTTGCCTCACTAAGAAAAACTCTAGATGGATATATCCTCCAACAAATTGTTTTATGAGAAACATAATGAAAAAATATGGGTACTCTTAGCTAAAATCCAATTCCCCAAGTCCAATTCAACATTTTTTTCATCTATTGAAGGCTCGTTTAGAGTTTTACAACACGTTGCAACTCACCTCTTCAAGCCATTCAGGGACATGTTAACAATTTGACATGGGGGCATACAATCCAAATAGAACGGCATAAATGAGATCTGTAATCTCTTGCAAATATTTTTTTCCAAGGCCCACATGACCACACTACCCAAAATCACCCAACTTATTGTTTTTCAAAATTGATGCCTTGTTCATGTATTATACTCTGCCTCATTGAGAAAAAACCTAGATCCGAAGATCCTCTAACAATTGGTTTCCTAGGCTATGAAACGATAGAAAAGGAGTACACTTAGATGTAACTTGGTGCCTCAATTCCAACACAATCAATGATTCATCCATTCGAGGCCTGGTTGGAGTTTTATTGTGAGTTCCAACTCACCTTAAACCATTTAGGGACATGTTGACAATTTGGTATGAGGGAATAAAATCTAAACTGAGTGGAATAAATAAGTTTCGTAATATCCTTCAGGTCTATTTTTCCAATACACATGTGACCAAGATACCCACAATCGTTGGACAAAATGTTAACTAAAATCAACCGCTTGTTTATAAATTGTAATGTGCCTCATTGAGAAAAACCCTAGTTCTGAAGATCTTATAACAAATGGTTTTATGGGGGACATAATGACAATTGAGGTGTAACCCTAGTTGTAACCCATTGTTATGAGTCTAATGCAACTGACGGTTCATCAATATGAGTTCCGATTAGAGTTTTATGGTGAGTTACAACTCACCTCCTCAAGACATCGAGGGACATGCTCACAATTTCATCTAAGGGCATAAAATCCAAATCGAGCAACATAACTGCGTTTTGTAAGATCCCACAGATATTTTTGGCCAAGCGCCACATGACCACATTACCCATAATCTCCAAATGTATTTTTCACCAAAATCGACCCCTTGTTCAGAAATTGCACTATGCCTCACTAAGAAAAATCTTAGTTCCGGAGATCCTCCAACAAATGTTGTTTCGGTCAATGAAATGAGAGTAAAGGGTTACCCCTATTTGTAACCTGGTTCCAAGAGTCCAATTCAATTGATGATTCATCCATATGAGTCCCATTTATAGTTTTATGGTGAGTTTCAACTTGCCTCCTCAAGCTATTCAGGGACATGTTGAAAATTTGGTCGGGGGGCATCGAATCCAAACTGAGTAGCATAAATAAGTTTTGTAAAATACAACATGTTTGTTTGGACAAGTCCCATGCCACCATGATACCCACAGTCAATTGACACAATGTTATGAAAAATCGACCCCTTATTAAAAAATTGCACTGTGTCTCATTGAGCGAAACTATAGATCTAGATATCATCCAACAAATGTTTTTCGTGGAAAAAAAATGATAGCAGTGGGATACCCATACCTATAACCTAGTTGGTCGAGTCTAATGCAATCAACATTTTGTCCATCGAAGGTTCCATTAGAGTGTTAGGTGAGTTTCAACTCGCCTTCTTAAGACAATCATAGATAGTTGATAATTTGGTCTGGGGGCATAATGTCCATCTTTGAAAAAACCAAACGGGTTGAATCCCATCCTTTCATGGTAATAATCCCAAAAAACAAACATCGACAAAGAAATGTATTATAACAAATAAGTTACCAAGTAGTGTGTAGGTTAATCGAGTGAATTGGAAAATGGTTCTATGTGGATATTTGGAGATATGACTATTATTCCCATCCAAGAAAATGTTTCTATGTGGATATTTGGAGATGTTACTTTTATTCCCGTCTAAGAAACCTTGCTTCTTCGGTAATCTGGAAATTCTAGCGTTGGCCTATCTTTGAAAAACAATAAGTGAATATAACTCAATTTAATCACATATTTTACAAGTGAATAACTTGTAAAGCTTCTTACATGGTTTAAGCATTTGTATCATCTCTACCATTTCCATATGTGACATGTTCTTTTTTGTTGATGACTACTTGTTATTATAGCTACTCAATTTTTCCATGAAACATCTTTGTTGCTTTTTTCGAATAAAATATGTTATTATGGCCTTCATGTATTATATGAAGATGGTTGGATTGAAGTTCATGATTATTTTCAATTTTATTTAATTTTATACCAAAAACTCCCATGGGCTCCTGAAGATTCAACACTAAGGAACTAGTTTTGATTACGAAATCACAAGTAAATAAATGACAAGGCAAGGCTAGACATGGTAGGGAAAGTCAAGGAAAGGAAAGTTAGGGCATGATAAGGAAATGGCAAGGAAATACAAGGTTATGCAAGTAATTGAAAGGAAAGACAATGCAAGGAAATTCTATACATGCCAAGTCAAGGCATGACAAGGAAATATCTAGGTCTACGTCTAGGTCTAGGTGAAGGTCGAGGTCATGGTTTAGCTCTAGGTCATGGTATAGGTCAAGGAAAGGAAATGCATGACTAGACATGACAAGGAAAGTCAAGGAAGGACAAGGCAAGACAAGGAAATGAAATGTAAGGAAAGGCATGTCAAGGGAATGAAATGAAAGGGAAGGTAATGCAAGGAAAAAAAAGGCTAGACATGGCAAGGAAACACATTCCAAGGAAAGGTCTAGGTATAGGTCTAGTTCATGGTCTAGTTCTAGTCCTAGGTCATGATCTATGTCTAGGTCATGGTCTATGTGAAAGTCTAGACCATGGGCTAGACCATGACCTAGACCTAGACCTATACCTATACCATGACCTAGACCTAGACCTATACTTATACCATGACCTAGACCTGTACGTAGACCTAGACCTAGAACTAGTCCTTTCCTAGACATCAACCTTGACCTTGACCTCAGCCTAGACCTTGACCTATACCTAGAACTAGATGATTAAATAGACCTATACCATGACCTATACCTAGACCTAGACCTAATCCATGACCTATACCTATACCTAGACCATGACCATGGCCTACACCATGGCCTAAGTTATGATCTAGAACTAGACCTAGACCTGTATATAGACCTAGACATGGCAATGATAGACGTGGAAAGGAAAGAGATGGCAATGTAAGGATATATATGGAAAGGAAAGGAATGGTAATGCTATCCAATGGTAAGGCAAGTAAAGGTAGGGTAATGCAATTGAAGGAAAATAAAGGATAGACATGGCAAGGAAAGGAATGTAAAGACAAGTTATAGGGCTAGATCTAGGTCTAGGTCTAGGTCCATGTGATGGTCTAGGTCTAGGTATATGTCTATTTCTAGGTCTAAGTGAAGTGAATGCAAGGAAATTCAAGGAAAGGGATGGAAATTAATGGAAATACCATGACCTAGACCTAGATCATAACCTAGAACTAGACTATGACATAAAACTAGACCTAGACCTATATAGTGACCTAGAACTAGTCCTATAACTAGACCTACATAATGAACATGACCTAGACCATGACTTAGACAATGACCTAAACCTTTCCTGGGATGATACCTAGAACTAGACATGGAAAGGAAAGACATTGTAAGGGAATATTATACATGGAAAGGAATGACATGGTAATTCTAGGAAAGGATATACCTACAACTAGATATGGCAAGGAAAGGCAAGGAAAGGCTAGAAATGGAAAGGAAATTCAAGGAAAGACAAGGAAAGGAAAGGAAAGGCATTGCAAGGAAATGCAAGGAAAGGCAAGGCAAAACATTTCAAGAAAATGAAAAGAAATGAAAGGCAAGGCAAGGAATGCAATGCAAGTGACGCAACCCCGATTCTCTCCAAAGGGTCGCTTGACCTCCCGGTCTTGGATCATTGAAACACTAAGTCAGAGCGACTCCTTGGGTCCCTGTGGGTACCCAAAATTTTTCTACCCACACACACAGGTTTCTTATGCGAGTGACCACGGCTATGACCGTGGGGCTATCTCTTCTTGGTTTCGACTTCGGGGATATTTTGAATCTGTTCCTCAAATTTTCCCAACACTCTCTTCTCCGAGGTTCTGAACTTCCGCCACACATCTCCTCATATTCATCGGCCCACTATGGTTCGAACTTCACGACTTCACAAATTTCTAGGACTTCTTCCCCCAACCTCTAATTCTCTAATTCTGGAAATCCTTAATTCATTTCCATGTACTCCGCAATGATAAATGGTCACGATTGAATCGCGACTTCAGACTTCCCAACTCTCCTTTTGTTAAGGTGTCAGTTTGGTGAACCTCCGAAGTACCGAAATAATTCA
>JASDQU010104298.1:94541-133293 GCA_032191745.1 Picea mariana | reverse complement strand
TAGGTGATGGTAGCATTATATAAAGGGGTTCAAGCAATGTAATGAGACATGAAGAGAAATATTGTATTTGGAGCAGTAGATCAATAGGAGGATGCCCCCTCGAAGAGGCAAGTGAACAGGAGATGATCCCTTTCATAATATGATCCATTTTACGGTGTTGCCCTACCTCAAGGGTTTGATAGTAATAAATAAGATTTTTCATATTGTTCTTGTATATCTGTTGTGGTGATTTTGTATTCAATATTTTGTTCTTAACAAGTGGTATCAAAGAACTTTCCTTGGTAGACATTGTGGGCAAATATTTTTTATTTTTGCAGATTTTTTTTTGGAGAAGAAAAAAGAGGGCCGCGACATTCCAGAAATTTTTAATATATTTATGTGCAAAATTTGCAGAAACCGGTTGTATGTTTGAGTTTCTCTCAAAAAAACACCCAAGTTAAAAAAAAAAAATTGTCCGAAACGGAGTCTGGGAAGTCAAGATATTGAAGTTTTAAAATCTGTAATTTTTCAGGGTTTTTTCCACTGACGGCGATGCTATTTTTTATTTATTTCTGTAGCAGCTGGAGGATGAATTTTTCCAAAAAAATTATAGATCTGAGTTCCTCTCACAATTTCACCCAATTTCAAAAAAAAAAAATCACCTGAAACGAACCTAGGAAGTGAAGTTATGAGCATTTTAAATTCAACAGTTTTTCAAGGTTTTTCCGGAAAACACCGTGATTTTTTGCAGTAAGTTATTGTTCTATTTTTGGGGTTTTTTCATGATGGCTGTGGGACCAAAGATTTTATAGGCTAATCATATGGCTATTTCCTCTCAAACCCTCAAGGGAATTCTTGAAGCATTCAAATCCAAATTGTATGACACATTGGATGCTAGATTGCATGACCTTGCAAATGGCCTCAACGATAGTTTCCATAATATTCAAGATTCATTTGATAACATGCAACAGATATTTCTTATGGCAGACATCAGTGATGATTATAATCAAGAAATATATGCTTGGTGATATTTTGAGGCCGATTGTGATGATTGGTATATGGATAGTTGTCATTTCTGGGATGACAACCACTTTCATATTTTATTTGATGACACTAATCCACCTTCTGTAGAGAGCATCAATGTGACAAATCGAGAGCCAATGATTATTACCAATGTCTATCCTGCATATGCTACAGTGGTATTATTCCTTCTAGATTCTGCTACAACTCTTTTCCACTATGTGGATGGATCTTCTTATTGGATCCACATGATAGGTGTCAGCCTTTGGAGCATCATTTTGAGTTAGTTATTGTGTTCCAAAATCCTCCACGGGGAGTTTAGATGAGCACTTGGACATGGGACCTGGGCTTACAATGGTGGTTGGAATACTTTAGCATGGTGGATTTCCTTTCTACATGGGACCTTCTTTCTTCAATCTTCTTTAGCATTATGGTCCACAATTATCCATGAGACCCTGGTATATGGTTGTACATCAAACATTGAAGACAACGCTTTCATAAGGGGGATGGAATGTAAGGTAGCTAGAGAGGTAGTGGGGAGGCCCAGAGGGACCATAGTGATAATAGTGGAGGTCATTCAATGTAAGGTGGAATAGGTCCACTATATTATTAAATAAGGCCCACTATGGTAGTTAGATATAATAAATGGGTAATTAAATATAATAAATGTAAGAGGACTTCTTAAAAAGTTCTACTTATAGAAGATTCCTCCCCTAAAATGTTCTTAGATGATGGTAGCACTATATAAAGGGGTTCAAGCAATGTAATGATACATGGAGATAAATATTGTATTTGGAGCGGTAACTCAATAGGAGGATGCCCCCTCAAAGAGGCAAGTGAACAGGAGATGATCCCTTCCATAATATGATCCATTGTACGGTGTTTCCCTACTTCAAGGGATTGATAGTAATAAACGAGATTTTGCATATTGTTCTTGTAAATCTATTGTGGTGATTTTGTATTCAGTCTTTGATTCTTAACAAGTGGTATGAGAGCACTTTCCTTGGTAGACATTCTGTACAAATATTTTTTATTTTTGCAGATTTTTTTTTGGAAAAGAAAAATGAGGGCCGTGACATTCTAGAAATTTTTGATATATTTATGTGCAAAATTTGAAAAAATTGGTTGTATTTTTGAATTTCTTTCAGAAAAAAACCCAAGTTAAAAAAAAAATCGTCCGAAACGGAGTCCAGGAAGTTAAGATATTGAAGTTTTAAAATCTGTAATTTTTCAGGGTTTTTTTCGCGGACGGCGACGTGTTTTTTTATCTATTTCTGTAGCAGCTGGAGGCCGAATTTTCGCAAACAAATTATAGATCCGAGTTCCTCTCACAATTTCACCCAATTTCAAAACAAAAAATCATTTGAAACGAAGCCTCGAAAGTGAAGTTATGAGCATTTTAAATTCAACAGTTTTTCAAGGTTTTTCTGGAAAAGACCACGATTTTTTGCAGTAAGTTATTGTTCTACTTTTGGGGTTTTTTCATGACGGCTGTGGGACCAAAAAGTTCATAGGCTGATCAGATGTCTATTTCCTCTCAAACCCTCAAGGGAATTCTTGAAGCATTCAAATCCAAATTGTATGACACACTGGATGCTAGATTGCATGACCTTGAAAATGGCCTCAACGATAGTTTCTGTAGTATTCAAGATTCATTGGATAACATGTAGCATATATTTCTTATGGAAGACATCAGTGATGAATATAATCAAGAAATATATGCTTGGTATGATTTTGAAGCTGATTGTGATGATTGGTATATGGATAGTTGTCATTTCTGGGATGACAACCACTTTCATATTTTATTTGATGACACTAATCCACCTTCTATAGAGAGAATCAATGTGAAAAATCGAGAGCCAATGTTTATTACCAGTGTATATCCTTCATATTCTACAGTGGTATTATTCCTTATAGATTCTTCTACAACTCTTTTCCACTATGTGGATGGATTTTTTTATTTGGATCCACATGATAGGTGTCAGTCTTTGGAGCATCATTTTGAGTTAGTTATTGTGTTCCAAAATATTCCACAGGGAATTCAGATGAGCACTTGGACATGGGAGTCGGGCTTACAATGGTGGTTGGAATATTTTAGCATGGTGGCTTTTCATTCTACATGGGACCTTCGTTCTTCAGTCTTCTTTAGAATTATGGTCCACAATTATCCATGGGACCCTGGTATATGGTTTTACATCAAACATTGAGGACAATGCTTTCATAAGGGGGAATGAATGTAAGGTAGCTAGAGAGGTAGTGGAGGGGCCCAGAGGGACCATAGTGATAATAGTGGAGATCATTCAATGTAAGGTGGACTAGGTCCACTATATTATTAAATAAGACCCACTATGGTAGTTAGATATAATAAATGAGTAATTAAATATAATAAATGTAAGAGAACTTCTTAGAAAGTTCTACTTATAGAAGATTCCTCCCCTAGAATGTTCTTAGATGATGGTAGCACTATATAAAGGGGTTCAAGCAATGTAATGAGAAATGAAGAGAAATATTTTATTTGGAGCGGTAGCTCAATAGGAGGATGCCCCCTCGAAGAGATAAGTGAACGGGAGATGATCCCTTCCATAGTAGGATCCATTGTACGGTGTTTCCCTACCTCAAGGGTTTGATAGTAATAAAAGAAAATTTTGCATATTGTTCTTGTATATCTTTTGTGCTGAGTTTTTATTCAGTCTTTGATTCTTAACAAGTGGTATCAGAGCACTTTCCTTGGTAGACATTGTGGGCAAATATTTTTTATTTTTGCAGATTTTTTTCGGAGAAGAAAAAAGAGGGCCACGACATTCCAGAAATTTTTGATATATTTATGTGAAAAATTTGCAGAAATTGGTTGTATGTTTGAGTTTCTCTCAGAAAAACACCCAAGTTAAAAAAACAAATCGTCCGAAACGGAGTCCGGGAAGTCAAGATATTGAAGTTTTAAAATATGCAATTTTTCAGGGTTTTTTCCGCGGACGGCGACGCGATTTTTTATTTATTTCTGTAGCAGTTGGAGGCCGAATTTTCCCAAACAAATTACAGATCTGAGTTCCTGTCACAATTTCACCCAATTTCAAAACAAAAAAAATAAGCTGAAACGGAGTCTAGGAAGTGAAGTTATGAGCATTTTAAATTCAATAGTTTTTCAGGGTTTTTCTGGAAAACGCCACGATTTTCTGCAGTAAGTTATTGTTCTACTTTTGGTTTTTTTTCGTGATGGTTGTGGGACCAAAGAGTTCATAGGGTGATCAGATGGATATTTCCTCTCAAATCCTCAAGGGAATTCTTGAAGCATTCAAATCCAAATTGTATGACACATTGAATACTAGATTGTATGACCTTGCAAATGGCCTCAATGATAGTTTTCGTAGTATTCAAGATTCATTGGATAACATGCAACAAATATTTCTTATGGCAGACATCAAGGATGAATAATCAAGAAATATATGCTTGGTATGATTTTGAGGTTGATTGTGATGATTGGTATATGGATAGTTGTTATTTCTAGGATGACAACCAGTTTCATATTTTATTTGATCACTCTAATCCACCCTCTATAGAGAGCATCAATGTGAAAAATCGAGAGCCAATGATTATTACCAGTGGATATCCTGCATATTCTACAGTGGTATTATTCCTTCTAGATTCTGCTACAACCCTTTTCCACTATGTGGATGGATCTTCTTATTTGGATCCACATGATAGGTGTCAGTCTTTGGAACATCATTTTTAGTTGGTTATTGGGTTTCAAAATCTTCCACAGGGATTTCAGATGAGCACTTGGACATGAGACCTGGGCTTACAATGGTAGTTGGACTACTTCAGCATGGTGGCTTTCCTTTCTACATGGGACCTTCGTTCTTCAATTTTCTTTAGCATTATGGTCCACAATTATTCATGGGACCCTGGTATATGGTTGTACATCAAGCATTGAGGACAACGCTTTCATAAGGGGGATGGAATGTATGGTAGCTAGAGAGGTAGTGGGGGGGCCCAAAGGGACCATAGTGATAATAGTGGAGGTCATTCAATGTAAGATGGACTAGGTCCACTATATTATTAAATAAGGCCCACTATGGTAGTTAGATATATTAAATGGGTAATTAAATATAATAAATGTAAGATGACTTCTTAGAAGGTTCTACTTATAGAAGATTCCTCCTCTAGAATGTTCTTAGATGATGGTAGCACTATAGAAAGGGGTTCAAGCAATGTAATGAGACATGAAGAGAAATATTGTATTTGGAGCGGTAACTCAATAGGAGGATGCCCCCTCGAAGAGGCAAGTGAACAAGAGAGGATCCCTTCCATAATAGGATCCATTGTACGGTGTTGCCCTACCTCAAGTGTTTGATAGTAATAAAGGAGATTTTTTATATTGTTCTTGTATATCTATTGTGGTGATTTTTTATTCAGTCTTTGGTTCTTAACAAGTGGTATCAGAGCACTTTCCTTGGTAGACATTGTGGACAAATATTTTTTATTTTTGCAGATTTTTTTTCGGAGAAGAAAAAAGAGGATCACGACATTCCATAAATTTTTGATATATTTATGTGCAAAATTTGCGGAAACTGTTGTATGTTTGAGTTTCTCTTAGAAAAACACCCAAGTTAAAAAAAAAAAAAAAATCGTCCGAAACGGAGTTCGGGAAGTCAAGATATTGAAATTTTAAAATATGCAATTTTTCAGGGTTTTTTCCACAGACGGTGACGCGATTTTTTATTTATTTTTGTAGCAGCTGGAGGCCGAATTTTCCAAAAAAAATTACAGATATGAGTTCCTCTCACAATTTCACCCAATTTCAAAAAAAAAAAAATCAGCTGAAATAGAGTCTAGGAAGTGAAGTTATGAGCATTTTAAATTCAACAGTTTTTGAGGGTTTTTTCGAAAAATGCCGCAATTTTCCGCAGTAAGTTATTGTTCTACTTTTGGGGTTTTTTTGTGACGGCTGTGGGACCAAATCATTCATAGGGTGATCAGATGGCTATTTCCTCTCAAACCCTCAAGGGAAATCTTGAAGCATTCAAATCCAAATTGTATGACACATTGGATGCTAGATTGCATGACCTTGCAAATGGCCTCAATGATAGTTTTCGTAGTATTCAAGATTCATTGGATAACATGCAACAAATATTTCTTATGGCAGACATCAGGGATGAATATAATCAAGAAATATATGCTTGGTATGATTTTGAGGCTGATTGTGATGATTGGTATATGGATAGTTGTCATTTCTGGGATGACAACCACTTTCATTTTTTATTTGATGACTCTAATCCACCTTCTGTAGAGAGCATCAATGTGACAAATCGAGAGCCAATGGTTATTACCAGTGTCTATCCTACATCTTCTACAGTGGTATTATTCCTTCTAGATTCTGCTACAACCCTTTTCCACTATGTGGATGGATCTTCTTATTTGGATCCACATGATAGGTGTCAGTCTTTGGAGCATCATTTTGAGTTGGTTATTGGGTTCCAAAATCTTCCACAGGGAGTTCAGATGAGCACTTGGGCATGGGACCCAGGCTTACAATGGTGGTTGGAATACTTCAGCATGGTGGCTTTCCTTTCTACATGGGACCTTCATTCTTCAGTCTTCTTTAGCATTATGGTCCATAATTATCCATGGGACCCTGGTATATGGTTGTACATCAAGCGTTGAGGACAACGCTTTCATAAGGGGGATGGAATGTAAGGTATATAGAGAGCTAGTTGGGGGGCCCAGAGGGACCATAGTGATACTAGTGGAGGTCATTCAATGCAAGCTGGACTAGGTCCATTATATTATTAAATAAGGCTCACTATGGTAGTTAGATATAATAAATGGGTAATTAAATATAATAAATGTAAGAGGACTTCTTAGAAGGTTCTACTTATAAAAGATTGCTCCCCTAGAATGTTCTTAGATGATGGTATCACTATATAAAGGGGTTCAAGCAATGTAATGAGACATGAAGAGAAATATTGTATTTGGAGCGGTAGCTCAATAGGAGGATGCCCCCTCGAAGAGGCAAGTGAACATGAGAGAATCCCTTCCATAATAGAATCCATTGTACGGTGTTGCCCTACCTCAAGGGTTTGATAGTAATAAAATAGATTTTTCATATTGTTCTTGTATATCTGTTGTGGTTATTTTTTATTTAGTCTTTGGTTCTTAATAGGCCTCAATTGAGGGAAGAAATGGAAGATTTAATTCAAAAAGCACTAGAGAAGATATTGGAGGCTGATATCATGTGTTTCTCTCAAATTAATTCTAGGAGTAGGAAACTATTGAACGCTCTCATGACCAATTTTATGTTTCAATTACAACCCTCTTATCAAGTCATCCAGTAAAACTAAGTTTTCTTCTGGGGTTGTAATAAATTCAAGTTCTTACAGTCCTTGCATAGGGAAGAGCTCCATAAATTTCAATGAGGGTTCGAAAAAATCTACAACCATATAAAGAACCAATTCAATATGTATATTTATGATGACAAAGTGTGTCTACCTACACCACTAGAGCAAAAATATCCTAAATATGTATGTAAATTGTGACATATTGTGAGTACAATTTGGTTTTATACAAATATGAATACTATTTTAAGGTTTTCGAAGCATTTTTGATATTCTTTTAATGGTTAAACAATTGAAATTAATGAACCCTTGATCGAAGTTTTTGAACTTCTGGAATGGGAAAGTGAGAAAAATGCACTAGCAGTAATCCTGTATGGTCCTGGTGGAGTGGGAGAGTCTACCCTTGCAGATGTTGTTTTTGATAGACTTTATTTTGAAGGTTGAAAATATTCCAAGATTAGATTGTTTAATGGTATAGCATCAACTCCAAATATAGTAGAGAAACAAAAAATTATATTAACATATTTGATGATGGGAATAACTCAAGAGAAAATGGAAAAGCGGGTATTTAAGCACAAAATAATGGAACCCTGCAGCATAATTAATTGCAATTTTCTTCCTCTTTTGGCATAATAATATGATTTGTATCTGTATTGTAGACATAAGAAGAAATGAGACCTGAATTTATACAATGGCGATGGTGCTCGAATCTGCTACTGTTGGTTGAGCCCGACGTGAGATATTGGTGTTTTTGAGGTCTCCTGGTTGAACCTGACTCTGCTACTGCTTCCCTATGCTACCAAGTATAGTTGAACCGATGAAATGAGTCATTGGGGAAACAATAGGTCCAACTTGTTCATGATATTGGGAGTACCATGGATCCACCACATGCATGTTGTGCCACCCATAAAACACCTTAAAATAGGTTATTGGAATAAATAACCAAGTGGCAAATCATAGGTTTCAAGAGACGAGTCATTCCTTCCTAGGAACTCATCTAAGACCTAAGCAAGAAATACAAAGAGAGACCGAAGGGGAGCCCCATTTTTCATTTCTTCCCCACTAGATGTAGGTATTTATTCTTCATTTGAACAAGGTATTTTTTCTTTCACTGACTGTCGAACCATGCTAGCAATGGTGAGGTGAAACCTGTGAAGCTGCAAAACAAGAAAATCAATGCAATGAACACGTGGCATGAATGCATGTGTAATTGTAAGAATTTTATATTATCTTATCATTTATCCCGCCTGTGCTATATTTTTATTTCGAGTTTCTAGGTTTATTAGTTGCGATCAACTTCTCTTACCACCCAACCCAACCGCTTGGTTCCTAGCAATTTATTTCATAATTATTATTTTTTTATATAATAAATTTAATAGAATAAAAATGACAATTTGCTTTAAAATGACATTTTGCATTTCAAAAATTAAGAAACTATACAAGTATTTTGAGAGAATTGTGCCACTGAGCGTTCAAAGTTTATTGAATGGCAATGTTATTTCCTTGAGCCTTCAAAGCGTATTGAACACCAATGCCATTTTCATTTTACCAAATCCCTCAGTGGTTTTGGTTAAAAGGAAAGGGGGATTATACAATATTATTATGATAAGTTTGTTCATTTTAAATTTTCATTGTTTTCAACCAAGCTACAGTGCAATATTCCAGTGGTTTGGCGGGTTTGAAAGATTGTATATCTATGAATGTTTCGAGTAATTATTATTCATTCATACAACGAGTAGAGTATTTTGTCATGAGTGATTGTACTTCATTGAAACAAGTTTAGATCCTAATTTTTCCCTAACAGTTCTCCATCGTAAATGAAAAGATGATTTTGTAGAGGTTTGTTTTGGATCAATCATAAGTCCTCAACCTTTGATCTACCAAGGGACTTTTGATATAACAAGGGCGTTCTGTGAGAATGTTGGAGCCTTTTCACAATTTTTTTCATCGTAAAAAATGTTTACACCTCTAACAATTTCACTCCTTTTGTGTCTGGAGTGATCTAGGGTTGACCAAGAAATGCGTTTTGTTAAAACAAAATTTGATCATATATAGTCAAAAAAATTGATGTAGATGGACAGAAGAGACCTAAATATCCTTAACATAAAAGAAACTTCAGAAAAAATTAACATGTTATCTTAGTTGAAATATTCATTAAAACTATCAAAATTTTGTTTCAACATGTATTTTTCCTTTGTTTTGAACAATAGTTCTCTAAGTTTTTAGAATTAATGTGATTTGCAGGTAACCATGATTTTGTCATTTAACATATTGGATTAAAGAAATCCATTATAAATGAGGCCTCTAAACAATATGGATACAAAATGTCCTTCACAAATATTCTAAATATCTTAGTGATTTTTCTAATCCGAATTTGGAAACATATGTTTCCATGTGTTTAGAGTTCGTGGATGTTAGTAAAACAATGTTCTAATTGTGATGTAATTGATGTTGCATTCATGAGTTCAAAACTGTATTGATCATAAACTAAAGTTTAAATTGTGAGTTTGTTAAACTTAGGCTATAATGATAATTCATAGTTATCAATAAGTTTGACTGCTATGCAATATATACGATTTTATATTTTTGGTATTTTAGTGGAGGTTCATGTTAAAATATTGAATTTCTTATGTTTTTGCTTAATTGTTCTATGAAATGGTTTTTTTATATCTATGTCACATCTTCGAGAATACTCCTCAAAACTCCTATCAAAATTAAATTAAGTTGTCTTTGTTGGCTCTAAATTTTCCAAAGCTCTCATAGTTTCATAGAGAGGGTGATTCAAAGTCTCGGGAAGTTCGATCCTCATAATGCCTCCTACAATACCCGAAACACCAATTATTGCAAATGGCAGGGACGAGTTCACAATTACCATCACCACTACCAGTGGAGTGATAATGGCGTCAATCTGCCCTACCTCGCATGCCAGAACTAGTGTTGCATTCTAGTCTACTATCAGAAATAGCTCACATGTGTACATGAATATCAAGTTATATGTACACTCACCCTGCGGGAGAGAAGCGTTGAAAAGGTAAAAAGATAATCTCCTAAATCGTAGAAGGGTGCCCATGGGGTAGGAATCAAATAGTATGTGAAGCATCCCTGAGGGTAGATCTCATCTTAATAAAGGAACTAGAATGGATAGCCAAGACCAAACCTAAAGTAAATTTGTCACCAACTATTTTTTTGAAGTGAACATTAATAATAACAGGTTAAAAAATAAAGTTTTACATAATTTAAAACAAATGTATTATCTATAATTGTAATAATAAATTATCTATAATTATAATATTAAGTGATAATATTATAATAATAATGAATAATAATATTATAAAAAGACTTATATTTAAATTACAACCCCTCAACATTTAATACATTTTTTTATGACTATTAATTTTAAGAAAGTATATATAATATCACAACATCAAATCAACTGGTTATAGTGGCTTATGCTTTATTCGCACAAAGCTATATTACTCTCTAGGCAGGGACTAGCTTCTTTGTAGTTATTTCCCTTGTTAAAATATATAACCATGAATTTATTAATTGAATACATCACTAGAGGAGAAACTGTAAGATGGTTCTCAACCCTTTATACCTTTTGTTTGTCTTAAAACTAAAAATGTTTTTATATTTATAGCTACACGATAGTAGTATCCTAGTAACAAGTATTCCTTTAGATTTTAGTTTTCATTAAGTTCTTATGCAACTCTACCCTTCACTTCACGAACTGTTATATCGCTTCATTTGTTTCTCCAAAAACTTCATAGTTGATATTCAATGGTGAGAAAAATAAGCTTTTTTTAGTAACGACTACTTGAAAATTAAACTCGAACCTGCTTGTTGAAAATTCTAGATGACACCAGTAGATGGGAAAACCTAAAAGGAGAGAGAGAGAAAACAGAATTACACAATCCTAGTGGGTGGTGACAAAATAAAAAATGAAGAAGATAATAAAAGAAGACATGTTGGGAACAACAATGTGTAGCACACACATGTATTAGATAATAGGCTCAACCTTATAGGAAAGAAACATAACAACTTGATCAAGAACGAAAGAAGAAATCCTAATGACTGGTACAACTGGCCAAATTAGTTGGCAGTGTACATGCATATGTTGTTGAGTTCATAACTAACACTCCCTCTTAAACTCAACAGTTACAAACATTAGCACTGATAATGCCCAAGTGTTGTCTCTGAAAATAAAAAAGGGTTTTTCCCAATGGCTTTGTAAAGATGTCTGCGAGCTGATCTTGTGAGCCACAAAATTGAAGGGAAATTTCACCATTATTTACGAGCTCAGATATGAAATGAAAGCGAGTGTAAATGAGTTTGTTTTTCTTATGAAAAAACATGATTTTTGGATAAAGAAATTGCTGAATTATTGTCATAAAATACAAGAGTTGGCTCCTTTTCTGTATGTGACATGTCATTAAATAGTCTTCGCAGCCACACAACTTGATAGGAAGTTGAGGTAGTAGAGACATACTCTTCCTCTGCAGAAGATATTGAGACAATGGGATACTTCTTTTATGCCCAAGAAATCATATTCATTCCCAGGTGAAAATCATACCCTGAGGTCCTTTTCTGGTCATCTAGGATTCCTGCAAAATCACTGTCAGCGTAATCGGAAAGATGATTGTCTTCAGACCGAGTGTACCATAAACCAAAATTGAGAGTGCCAACAACATATCTCACAATCCTTTTCACCATTTTCTAGTGAGAATATTTGGGAGATTCCATGAACCTAGAAACAAAGTTGATTGCATACATAATATTAGGTATAGTTGTTGTAAGATACAAAAAAAATCCTACTAAAATTTTGTACAAGGTAGAATCCACTGTAGGGCGTTTATCTTGCTTATTCAATTGTGTGCCTAGGGTTATAGGAGTTTCTGCTATATTGCAGTCTTCCATGCATAATCTTTGATGATGTTTGTTGCATACTTTTGCTGACAGAATAAAATCCCTTTGATTGATTGGTCAACCTAAATCCCCAAAAATATTTCATTCTTCCAATATCTGTCATCTCCAATTCAAATTGCATGGCATGTTTAAAACTGGTTAACTCAAGATTTCCAGTATATAATATAAACATACAATCATAATTTTACCGTATTGATATGTTTTGGTGTATAGAGTTGGCTCATTTTGGCTTCTGCTGAAACCACTTTTGATCAGGTAAGTGTCAATTATTACATGTCATGAAAGTAATTCTTGTTACATGTCATGTGATTGTTGCATCCACTATCCAACAACCAAAGGTCCTTGACTTGTTCTTCATTTTTGTGACATGAGAGAAACATCCCATCAGAGGTGCCTACTTCATGATTTGAGACATGTGATATCCCTGAATGTTGATCAACTTGCTTCTTCTGACATTCAAATTCATAGTTCCCATACTTTTTGCAGTAATAGATTTGTATGCTTGCTTTGTCATTTGATCTCCTCCCTCTCCCTCTTTGAGGACGGAAATTATGATTCTAGTTTTTATGTGTGTGACCTTCACCTGAGTGATTATTTCTTGGACTTCTCCCTCTTCCTTTGTGACCTCTGTCTCTTCCTTTTCCTCTCCCTCTATTGAAACATAATTGAGTCTTGAAGGCATTGGCTATTGAATCATCTTCTAGATGTAGTGTGGTCTCATGTGTCAATATAGAGCCCACTAGTTCATTTGTTGAAAAATTTGATAGATACTATAGATATCCCATTATATTACAGAACCCCTATCAAAAGACATGATACCACAAGGGGAATTCTTCAACTATTTTCCAAGATTAATATGATCTAGGGAGGTTACTCTCCTTCCTCCTATGACAAGAACAAAAGTTTCCCTCTTCTGACTAAGTTTTGGGTCTCTACAGGTTTATCAGGTAGTTCATCAACTATATTTCATTTCCACAAGGAAGTCCCTGCTCTGCTATAAAATCCCTTGCCAACCTCCCCTTACCNTCAAAAGACATGATACCACAAGGGGAATTCTTCAACTATTTTCCAAGATTAATATGATCTAGGGAGGTTACTCTCCTTCCTCCTATGACAAGAACAAAAGTTTCCCTCTTCTGACTAAGTTTCGGGTCTCTACAGGTTTATCAGGTAGTTCATCAACTATATTTCATTTCCACAAGGAAGTCCCTGCTCTGCTATAAAATCCCTTGCCAACCTCCCCTTACCAGTGTCAATTTCTATCCAACAAGTACCAAGTTGTATCCCTCTATTGATCTAGTCTTGATCCAAGTCTTATGTATTTTAGGGTGATTATAAATAAGTTGGATGAGATTCTTATTTTCTTCAAGGAAAGTTCTCCATTCTCTTCTCTCCTTCAATCTGTGCCGACAAACACCTTTTTTCACTATGCTCTTTCTTGCAAAGTCGTTCCTCCTGCACTATTTCTAAGAGTGTTATACTATTCGCTGCATGATCTATTCTTCTGATGCCAATGTTGGATACTAAATGTTTTTCCACTCACCTTTTCTCTTATGTGTGTGTGTCTCTCCTTGCCAATTGTGTAATCTGGTGGTGTCTTTCCACCTTTGGCCTCGTTTTAGTCCAATCCTCTTGGGATTCTCGTCTAATCCATATTTAGGAGTAGAAAGAAATGAAAACACATATTTATAATATTAACACAGAGAAACCATTAATAATAACATAGATACAATAAAAATTGACTTCTATTAAATAGGAAATATGTTAAAACTGTAAAATACAAACTGAAACAAACTTCCTAGAATGGTGGTAGCTTATCTTTGAGAAGAGATGTGACGGGTATGGTCATTTGCAAAAAGATGATTACAATGAGTCTTTGAAATAGTTTTTACAATAAACATGAATTCCAAAACCCTATACATCCAAAAAACTAATGCTAGGAGATGAAGCACTAAAATTCATGTGGGCCTCGTTGGGGTATGTTAGTATATCAACTTGTCGAGGTCATAAATTTTGCATGCGATCTTTGTTTTAGGAACATGATAGCCCGTTGGAAAGGTATATCTAAGGAATACACATTATAGAATATAAATTTGACTCCATCTACAATTTGAGTGTGGTGAGCCCTAGAAATGTTGTATAGGGCCTCAAAACGGCCCTGAAAGTTCATGACCTGAAAACTAGGAAACAAATGCCAAACTAAAAAACTATCAAGATGACCTAGTTGGAATAGGTGGGTGGCCACCGATATCCACCTAGATAAATCATGTTCCCTTAGAAATATATAGTATCCATTACGTTCAGTTCCCCCATGATATGAGGAAATTTCTGTTGAATTTGGCCCGAGGTGAGCCACTTGCCTTGGTGCAAAAGATGCCCTTCTTTGACAACCCGATAAAGATGGATCCTTTGTTGGAAAGTGACCTTGAACTATGTGTCCATGATATGATCACCGTATGCATGTTATATGCATTTAGGTTTGAGCTCTGTTGGTTTCAACTATTCTGTTATCTCTAAGGTGTCCAATAATGGTGGAAAATATGGCTAAAGGAGATCCACATTGAACACTAGGTGAAAGCCAAGGAAGGGGGGAATGTTTATCTCAAAATAATTGTCTACCACATACTTGGTGATGGTGTAAGGTCCATAATCGAGAGGACAAAGCTTCTTATTGGTCCCTATAAGGAATTCTTTTTGCAAGTGCAACGAAACTTTGTATCCCACTTGAAACTTGTGTGGCACCTAGTGTTGATCATGGAGCTACTTGTACTTGGCATTGGACTTCTCTAAAATATCCTAAACCTTCCAATGAATGTGCTAGGTTTTTTCAATGAATAAGGGGGATTTGTCAGCTTCAATTAGAGCATGGAATGAGTTTGTCTGAGTGGCTGCAAGGGGTAGTGCAACATCCATGGGACCCAATGGTTTAAATCCGAACCCCACCTGAAAGGGTCTATGGTCGGTTGAGCTATGTATGGCTTTGTTGTAGCTATGATGAACATAAGGAATATGCTTAACCCATGTCTGGGGGTGATTGGAATTGTACTTTCTTAGGATATGCATGATCATTCGGTTGATGACCTCGGTTTGACCATTCGTCTGGGGGTGGAGGGAAGTGGATTTGGTGAGATTGGTGTCTAGGAGTGACTAGAGCCTCAACCACAATGTGATTAGAAACTAGCTATCCCAATTTGAGATAATGGTCCGCGGGATCCCAAAATGTCCCCACACTCATTCAAAGAATATCTTGGCAGTGGAATCTGTTGTGATTCTCTTCTTGCATGTGGCCAAAATCGATATCTTGGAAAAGCGATCAACGACCACAAAAACATAGTTGTTTCCCTGCTTGGTGGATGGAAGGCTCGAAATATAGTCTGTGGCGATGGATTCCCAGGGCGTGTCTAGAGTAGGAAGCTGAGTGTATAGGCCTTGTTTCTTAGTGGTCGGTTTGGCAATAACGATGGTAGTGTAGGAATGAATATACTTGTTGACATCCTGTCGAGGTTGCAACCAATAGAAATGTCATTGAAACATTTCCACTGTATTTTCTATGATGCAGTGTCTTGCCACCTGACTGTAGACGGCTTCCCAAATCATCCTCACTCACTCGCTTGATGAAATGTAGAGATGACCCAGATGGCACAATAGCCCGTCCTCAAGATGGAAATTAGTAAAAAATATGTTTTCTTCCAAAATCTGGTAGGTGGTGGAAAATTCGAGATCTTTCTCATAGAGGTGTGGCCATGTGAAGGTCTCATGGTCACAATATTCTATCACCGTTGTGAGTGTTGCGAAAGTAGGTTGGCTATGGAAATCAATGAATCCGTTGGTACTTCCTGTCTTATAATTGATGTTAAGGTGGAACTGTTGCAAGTATGTTGACAACTTTTGATGGTGGTCATTCTGCAATTTTCCTTGTGTCTGCATGAATTGCAATGACTTCTGATCAGTTTCGATGATTGTCTCCTTCCATAAAATGTAATGCCTCCACTAGAGGTAGTCTTGCACAATGGACTAAATTTATTTGTCTTAAGTAGGGTACTTATGGACTACATGTGATAGTGTGTCACTATGATAGGAAATAGGGTGGTCATGTTGAGTGAGAACTGCACCCACAACATTGTCTGAAGCATATTTTTTGATCTCAAAGGGCTGTTGCAGTTAAAGTAATGAAAGCACCAGGGCTGCGCACAAGAACATATTCATATCATTGAATGATTGTTGTTGGGATAAGTCCCACATAAAATTTTCCTTTCCACCACCCATGGTTACCTAGATGAGGGCCCATCGAATATGGGATTATCCCAAGACAAACCTGCGATAGAAATTAGCAAGGCCTAAGAAGTTTCAAAGCTTAATGAGTTTTTTTGGGGATAGTGAGTCATGGATGACATGGAACTTCGCTGAGTCCAGATGAAAATGATGCTCATTAACAATATATCCTAGGCACTAGACCTTGTCCACGCCGAAGGAGCATTTTTACAAGTTCGCATATAGCTTGTCGTGCCGCAGAGTGTGGATAACTTGGTGAATATGCTACAAGTGTTCCGCCCAAGTCTTGTTTTAGATGAGGTTGTCATCCATATAAACTACTACAAAATAATTGGTGAAAGGCTGCAAGATATTGTCCATCATCCTCGTGAATGTTGTTGGGGAATTTTTCAAACCAAAGGGCATGAAAAACCATTCAAAAAGACCTTCTTTTGACTTGAAGGTAGTCTTCCATACATATGTCTACTCTATTGGGAGTTGATGGTAGAAATATTTCAGATCAATATTAATGAATTATGTTTTCCCTTGAGTTAATCAAGGAGGTCGTTGATTCGGGAAATCAAGTACCGGTTCTTGACTGTGATTTTATTTAGAGCCTATTAATCAATGCAGAGTGGCTAGGTCCTGTGTTTCTTCTGCACCGACACGATTGGGCTTTCACAAGGTGATGATTTGGGTTGGATGTGCCCCTTTTGGAGTAGTTCTTGGATCCGACGCTTAATCTCCTCATTTTCTAACATAGAGAAATGATAGTCTGGCCCATTGGGTAGTGGTGCAATGAGGGTCAGATCAATGGAATGCTTGATCTCATAGTGCATAGGTATCCTAGTAGGCGATGAGAAGATGTCTTTGTATTCTTCCAAAAACTTATCCACTTACTTTTCCTGCATGGAGATGTTGGTCGCAGAGGCCATGAATGTGGTTGTAATGTTTCGCTCACTATGAGATCGAATGACGAAGAAGAAAAAAATTTCGGTCTGAGAGATGACCTTCCTACATTACTTGGAAGAGATCAAGGAAAGGTGGGAATACCTCATGTATCCTATACAATTTCCTGTTGAAAGTAATAATAACACTACGAGGCCTAAACTCATATATAGAATGATGTTTCCATAAATAAGGTTGTCCCAAAAGAACATCATAAACTTCAAGGGGAGAAACATCACACAATACCTCATTGTTGAATGTCTTGACATCATATTACATGTGATACTGTTGGCTAATGCAAAGATCACTTCCTTCGTGAAGCCATCTAATGGTGTAGGGTTATGGGTGCAATGTTGTATACAAGGCTAGCTGCTTGACGACCTCCACTAAGATGAGGTTCTTCTGGCTACCTCTACCAATGATGAAGTGCAATGGAGTGTCTTTAACCCATATTTTTTAATGAAAGAGGTGCTCACCTTAATCTGGCTCATCAAGTTCACTGGGATGAATCTTGGTGGTAGGAATGGTGCCACTGGGTTCTGCATCAATGATCCATCTCCCCTTTTCTAGTTCTGAATCCGAGTTGGAAGCCGCATCTGATTCATAGGCTTTCACCTTAGCCACAAGTGACTTCTTTTACCGACAATCAATAGTGTTATGTTAGGGTCTCTTATTCAAGTCACACCACTTCCCGATATCTTTCTTCATATTTCCATTATCCTTCTTTTCTTACGACTTAGACTATTTTTATTGAGGTTGCCCATCTTTTCTCTATCCTTTCTTTTACGGGTTGGGGCTACCCTTTCCCTGTAGTCGCTGTGAAGGGTTCCCAGACCCAAAGTGTTGCATCTTTTGTTTAAGCATCTGCTCATTTTTTATGACATATTGATAGGCCGCACCCAAGGAAGATATTTCCAAAAAATATTTTTTTGTCTAGATGTATCTATGCATACCACCACGATACTTGAGCACCAGTAGCTCATAATATTTGATACCCAGCTTGGTGCACAAGGTATGGAAGACATTGTTGAACTCTGGCATTGTTTGGTCTCTTTCGTGCTAGAGTGTGGTTAATCTTGTATACAAATCCTCATAGCTTACAACAAGGTAGTATTGTTCCTTAATAACATCCCTGAAGGAGCCCCAAGGGGGTGCAACTATTTCCTTTTTCTCACAAAATGTCTCCCACCTATGTTTGACATGGGGGATGACCTTGAGGAGAGAAAATGTAATCTTTTCTCTATCAGAAAGGTTGTGGACAAAAAAATACCGTTCTATAATGGTTAACTATTTATCTATGACATCTGCATCTATTTTACCTTCAAATATAGGAATATCGAAATTTAGTTTTACCTTGAAGGGGGTGGTGCCTTCGCTTGACATAGATGCGTCATTTGTCGGTAGTCATCGAAGGATTTGTTCAAAGTTGTCTATCATCTCATTCCTCTGTCGCTCGAGGTATTCCTCGAGAAACATTTTGAAAGGATCTCTTATCCCATCAACTTTATTTTCGCCTACATTGGAAGGTTTCTTGGCTGTGCAAGAGCATTTTTCCTTAAGAGAAACAAGCTCAAGACCCAACTCTATATACCCTGACCTTCACGGGGACATTCACTAAAAAACAACAAGGATCAGAGCACTCTGATACCACTAATCCATATTTATGAGTGGAACGTAAACAAAAAGACACAATGAATAATAACAAATATACAATAAGACTTGACTTATATTAAATAAGAAATATGCTAAAACTGTAAAATGCAGACTGAAACACGCTTACTAGAATGGTGGCGATTTATCTCTGAGAAGAGATGTGACAGATACACTCATTCACAAGAATATGATTACAATGAGGCTCTGAAAGCCTTTTTACAATAAGCATGAATGCAAAAACCCTAAACATCCAAAATCATAACCCTAGGAGATGAAGTGCCAAAATTCATGTGGACCCTGTTGGGGTAAGTTAGTACATCAACTCCTTGGGGTCGTAACTTTTGCATATGATCTTCGTTTTAGGCATACGATATCTTGTTGGAAAGGTCTATCCGAGGAGTAGACATTATACCATAAAAATATAACTTTATTTACATTAAGACTATAGCGATCCCTACAAACATTTTTTAGTGCCTCAAAATGGCCCCAGAAGTTCACGATGTGAAAACTAGGAAAAAAATTCGAAACTGAAAAGATTCCAAGATGAACTAGTTGGAATAGGTGGGTGGCCACCGATATCCACCTCGATCATCATGGATTCCTACAGATGAAATCTTCTTCCTGCAGTCCCAATGTTGAAGGGGCAATTTGTGGTGTCCTTTTCATTAGGTTACTCCAGCTGACCTTTTACCTTCTTCAAGGGATCAAACCATCAATAGTTATTATCTGCTTCAACCATCGATAGGACCTCCATAATTGGTCATGTGGTTGGTGATCTAGGTATGCTGGTAGGTGTTTGTTTATGCCTTACAAGCATAAGTTGGATTATTAAACAAGCTTCTTGTTTTCTTCATAAAAACATCTCAATTGCACCTTTCCCAACCACTCATTCAATTCTTGCTTCATCAATTCTCACTCGTGTATCATGTCCAATAATTTTGAGGTTGTTCCCTCTTAGTGATTTTTTTTTTTTGTTTTCATTAATTAAAACACAATTACATGCTTCATAATCACATCATATGAAGTAGTATCATAATTACAGTCTTGGGGAGAAACAAGGTGTTACATTTCCCATGTAAGAACTCTATTATTTAGGAAAATCCACACAAAAATTCTTAATTTAGTTGGGAAATTAAATCTCCATGCACTTTTCCATCATCATTATGGGGAAGAAATATTCCCTTCTACTAACAAAGCCTTGCAATATACCTTAATAAGTCAATCTCCTATTAGATTTAAATTTTTAACCAAAATATCATTTTCATCCTTCAACCCTAGAAATATTGCTTTAAAACTAACTATATATTTCTCTATATATTTCTCCTAATAAACTACATCCTCCTCTCTAAGACCAAAATCCCTTCAATTTAAACTTTCATAACAAAAAATAATTATATTTAAATCAACTTAAAATACCCTACTCTTAATCTCTCACATATATACATAATTCATCATAATAGTTTTCACAAATGACTCTTCCATAAATCTTTCAACAACAATGTAGAGTGTTCCTTCTTAATTCCCCTTTGTTTTCACGAACCTCAAAACATGAGAAAAGTTATATATCAGTGACTCGAAAACTCGTTTCTCATAAAGAAAATATTTTGGAAATGGCATATTGGATGTATACCATCCTTGGTAATGTCCCTTCATTTCTTTTCATGAATATTCAATATAGCCTTAAAAAAAAATCGAATATCATAGCTATTAAATATGGAATATCAAACCAATTACATTAATAAAAATAAAATATTATATTACTTATAGAGAAATATGTATTAGAAAAGAATACTATTTATAAGTATAGATAAGAATATATAATCAAATATGTTTATTTTAATATCATTTAAACAATAATAACAATAATAATAATTTAATTTTAAGGTTACGATCAAGTCAAATATCAAATTAGTGTATGAGACTTTCTTATTTTAAGATAAGAGATTCTCTTGATTTTTAAACTATATAAAAATGTACATACCTGATCCCCTCTTGATTTGAACCTATAACCTCCTAAAAATAAACACAAGTTCTTAATCTATAAACCCGTTCAAAATTTTCATTTTACAAAAATTAAAACACTTTTAACATCATCTCATCTCTAATAAAATATCATCCAATCTCTAATAAAATATAAACCTTCACCTTTGACTTGGTAACATACATTATCCCATCATTATTTTTGAAAAACAAAACAACATTACTAGAACTCTAAAACACCAATTAACGACTTCTTGTCGAAAGATGAAACATAGTAACAACTGTAATGAAATGTAATGTCCCAACCCATGTTAATACGATAGCGTGAGTGAATTGGAATCTACGAGAGGCGTTGCTATGGAATGACATATGGCATCGTGAAGTATAAATGAGACGTTATGTTGCCCTATTTCTAACACTAAGGAGGAAATCGACATTACCATGGAATGTTTTTTTTGAGAGATTTACTTTGGAACAAGAAACACAATTATATTTCACAATTATGTAGTGGTATTCATTATGAGTCTTTTTAGAATTTTCACAATGGTCACCATTCTCGTTAATGTTTTGAAATTTTATCATAATTAATTATTAAGACTATGACTCAAGTCTAGAGACAAGACAACCATTTATATAAATAGTGGTTAATCCTAAAATCACAAGTGACGGTTTGCTTCAAACGTTCTTTAAATGTAACTTGTGGGATAGTCAAATTCTAATCTTATGTGATGTCCTCTTGATGAAATATTAATGTAACTTGTGGGATAGTTAAATTCTAATCTTATGTGATGTCATTTTGTTGATCTATGTCCAAATTAGATCTCCATCTTTGTTCATGTTCTTTGAATGCTTATATTTTGCAAGTTTTATATCATTGTTTATCTTATTTGTTTTTTTTAGTTTATATTTATATTGGTTAACTACATTGTAAGTAGTATCAAAGATCTTTATGTATGAGTTTAAGGACATTAGAACTAAGTTTTGTGACCTCAAAAAACAAATCTTTGTTATTCTCAAATGGCATAGAAATTCAGCATGATTTGTAGGTGTAGCTAGAAGGAGTTGACCCTTCCAATGGGGGGGGTGTGTTTCCTAGGGGAACATTTTTAAGATAAACCTAATGGAACACTATTTCTCTTTCCAAGGAATTATTGATGACTTGATGAAACTTAAAGTTGCATGTTATACTTAGTTTGGGTGCATTAGAAATGGATTTAATGGAATAATATGTTTGATTGGGGTACGTTGACAAGACCTAGTTTGTGAAGTCAATCTATTTTTGCTTCAAAATAGATACACATTATTTGGGAAGGTTGATAAAGTGGCACCAAATAGGCATAGTTGAATAATTTATAATGGCCTTTGAGAAATTTCCAATCCCCATAGAGGGTATGACTAATTGCATTTTAAAACAATGTTTTATTAATAGTCTGAAAGAGGATATTCAAGTGAAAGTATCAATGGTTCACCCCACCACTTAGTTAAAGACATCCCAAAAAGATAGAGAACCAAAAATATTTTCGAATTCATAGACCAAAAGTCTCACTTTTATTCATTTTTTTCTTCATCAAGTTAGTTGTATATATTAATCATAAATAAAATGATTGTCTTACATGATAGTGGAAACACCCACAAGTTTATTCATCCATGAGTGGTAGAAGAAATCGATTATTATGTCCACGCAGTGAAAACATTTCAAATTTTGATAGCCAATGGTGGCATGATGAAAAGTGGTGGAAGGTGTGATAATATGAATCTTCAAATGAGGGACTATCAACTAAAATCCCACATGTTCTCTTTAAATGGACAGGATGTGATGTAGTCGTCAAAGAATAGTGGTTATGAACATTAGGTCCACTTATCTTGGCCTTCAGGGACTCATACATAAGAATCACTAAGGAGGGCTATCAACAAACCCTCAAGGGGTTCAAGTAAATATTCTTAGAAATTATCAACTCTTACCATATGGAAAATTTATTAAAGAAAGACCACTTTAGAATTAATGGCCAATTCAATTCCATTCAAGTTTTGTATAGTCCGTAATGAGAAAATCAACTTAACTTAAAATTGATCCTTATTAAGAATCAATACATATTTGAAACACAACATGGTTTACCCACCTCACATGGTGATCATGGTTATGGTATTCCATTGATTCTAGTTAGTGAATTGTCCAATGTGTGTCCTTATATATCCACCCTTTTGAACAAAAGAATTAAATTGAAATTCTTATTCAAGTATTTTTTGAAGACTAGGGTCATCCATCCTAGTACTAGTCATTAATCCTCCCATGTAGTCATGTTATTCGATAAAGGAGGCAATTGGCACATCTATCATGAATTCCATGTTCTCAATAAGCTGACTCTCAAAGGTAAAATTCCCATTTCCATTATTGATAATCTCTTGGACGACTTTCATGGTGCTAATTTATTCACTAAATTGGACCTTCACTTGAGCTACCACCAAATCTGAATGAAGGACATGGTCATTCCTTAGGTGACTTTTCTCACACATGAAGGACTTTTGATCCTTGCATAATTTTATACTAGTATTCTTAGATGATATCATGTTTCATTTTGAAACATGAGAAGTGCATGGAGAGCATGTTTTTAAATCCCTCCAGGTACTCCAAGATAACCAATTGTACCTCAAACATTCCAAATGTGAGTTTGGTGCTTCAAAACTATAGTACATGGGTCACATAGTTAGTCAATTTTGGGTGCAAGTTGATCCCTAGAAAATTGAGGTTATTCATAATTGGCTAAGCCCCATGACTTCGAAAATATTACGTGGTGTCTTAAGGCTCTTGGGATACTATAGGAAGTTTGTGAAGTATTATTAACGAATTACATAACTATTAAGTGCCTTACTAAAAACGAGTTCTTTTGTATATAACGATGTTGTAGAGAATACCTTTTCATCTTTAAAGGAATCCATGTGTACTACACTTGTCTTAGGAATGCCTAATTTTAATAATACATTTGTCTTGGAATGCCATGCATTGGGAAGAGGTCTTAACAATATGGTAATGAAATATGATTTCCCATTAGAATTCACTTGTAAGCAATTATGGGACATACATTTGTGAAATATCACCTATGAGAAAGATAATATGGCCATCCTTCATGCAATCAATAATTGGCATTCATATCTCATTGGCAGTCACTTCTATATCAAGAAAAACCATCATACTTTGAAGTATTTTCTAGAATAGAGGTTCTCATCCCCTGAGTGTCACAAGTGGGTCACCAATATTCTTGGGGATCCATATGATCATATATAAGAAGGGAAATGAGATGTGGTGGTTAATTCTTTGTCTCGAGAATATAAGGAAGGGTATCTCTTTTATTTATCCTTGTGCATATTAAATTGATTCACAAAGGAATGACATGAATGGTTAACAAATAACATGGTGGTTCAACTCATACAAATACATCATGAGGATCTCAATCTCACTTTTGATATACATATTTGAAGGATACCTTTTAATATAAAGGGAATATTTTTTTTGTATAGAATTATGCTTTAAGAAAATAAGTGTTAGAGGAGTTGCATTTATTCCCCACAATAGTCACTCTAGCTTTCATAAAACCTATCAACAAGTCAAGTGCACTTTCTTTTCGGAAACCATTGAAAATAAAATCCTTACTTTTTATAGTTGAATGTGACACCTATAAAAGAAAAAGGGTGGAAAAATTAATCCTCTCATGGAATTACAACCATTGTTGATCTGAGCCACTATTTGAACTAAAATTTCCATAGATTTTATCGTGGGACTCCAAAAAACTCAAAACAAATCATCCATTGTGGTGGTAGTAAACCTCCTTTCAAAACATGATAACTTTTGTGCCTTACGACACCCATTTATAGCCTCCATCATTGCCCAAGTATTCATGGATTATATTTTAAAGTTACATGGCATTGCCACTTCCACTGTTTTGTATCATGATCCCACCTTTACCAACAAATTATGGCATGGGTTGTTTAACCACAAGAAACAAACTTGAAAAAAAAAAAAAACTTATCATCCCTAAATGGATGTTCAAATCAATTTGGTCAAAAAATTATTGGAAACCTACATATAATGTTTTGTAGAAAGCCAATAAAACCAATGGGTTCAATGGGAACCCCTGGTTGAATGGTGGTAAAAGACCACTTATCATAGTGATCCAAATTATTTTCGGCACAAAATAAGAGTGGATATATAATAAATAAATGTACAAAGATATATCAGATATCCAATAATATAACAAAAATATATGAGAGACATAAACACAAAGATACAATAATACACAATTTATATCAATGATCGAAATGTACAGAATGTAAAATTACAGAGTGAAAGACTCACTAGAATCGTGGAAGTTTATCTCTGAGAAGAGATGTGATGGCTACTCTCATTCACAAGAAGACGATTATAATGAGGCTCTAAAATCCTTTTTAACATAAGAAAATCCAAAACCATAACCCCAGAAGATGAAAAGCCAACATCTTTGTGGACCCCGTTTTGGGCAGTTTGGTGTATCGACTTCCTTGGGGCGTAATTTGGCATATGATCTCCATTTGGGGAGAACGATAGCTCGTTGGAAAGGTATCATCAAGGAGATTCATTTTCGGGACTCAATCATATCCATTGTCTATCATTGAGGTGCTCTATCATGAAAAAAATTCATTTAGTCCCTCAAAATGGCCCGAGAAGTTTAGGAACCGAAAAATTCTAAAAATAGTAAATTGCCACAAGATTGTTTTGAGATAGATGGAATAGGTGGGTGGCCACTGATGTACACCTGGATAAATCATCCCTCCTTAGTAAGAAATGGTCTCCATTTCATTGAGTTCCCAGAGGAGAGGGAAAATCATCTATTGAATCTACATCTTGATGAGTTTCTTTCCTTAATGGAGAACTTGCACTACTTAGCTTGTTGAAGGTTGTCATGAACCTATGGCTAGAAGGGTTGGACCTTTTTAACCAGTCTAGATACATGATATTACTATGTGTAGAAGGAATCCTTGCACTTTGCTTCAATCTTGTCGACCTACTTCTATTAGACAAAAGGTGCCTGGACTGAGGCGATGGTGGTTGCAATGTCATTTTTTTTAGCTTTTGAACAAACTTTGAAGATGCTAAATTTTGTAGTATGAGATACTACCTTGCAAAATTGTTTAGGTGGGATAGTAGTTGGAACTATCTCTCATATCCTGTAGAGATGACCCCCTAGAGTAACAATGGCACTACGAGGTTGAGACTCATAAATAACATGGCACTTCCACATATATGGTTGACCCAAAAGAACATCACAGACATCCAGTGAGGAAACATCACATAATACCTCATCCTTGAAGGGTTAGATGTTGTATGACAATTGACACTATTGCTTGACACATAGATATCATCACTAGTGAAGCCACCTGATGTTGTATGTGTGAGGGTGTGGTGTTGCCGACAATCCCAACTATTTGACAACCTCTACTGAGATGAGGTTCTTCTCACTTTCGCTATCCAAAATGAAATGCAGCAGGGCCCCCTTCACCCACATCTATGAATGGAAGAGGCGCTCCCTCTCTTAGGGATCTATTGGTTCTTCTAGTTGAATTGTTGTGGTCATGACAGTAGTAGTGGGGTCTGCCTCAATGATCTATCTCTTCCCAGTATTTCCTAAATTGGATTATGAATACGGGTTCATATATTTTTTTTTGATCTCAACCACCAATGATTGTTTTGAGCGAAATTCATCGGTGTTGTACCAGGGTATTTTGTGGAAATCGCACCATTTTCTAGTGTCATTCTTTTTCTTTATCTTACCCTTCTTTTCCTGTGTCTTGTACTAGTTTTTAGGAGGCTATTTGTTAGGATCGTCTTTAGCATAGTTTGGTTGTTGCGGATTTTAAAACCCGAACTCTCATTTGTTCTGGTGATTAAATTTATGCTCAATCTTGACAACATATCGATAAGCATCTCCCAACAATGAGATGTCCATAAAATCCATTTCATTTTGGCTGTATATGTGTAGAGCCCCACAGTATTTCAGAACCAAATGACGCTTGAAGTCTTTGATACCCATCTTGGTGCGTAAGGTATGAAAGGTATTAGTTAAATCTGACATTTCTTGGCCCCCCTCTTGTCACAGTGTCATCCATCTCATGTACTGGTCGTCATAGTTTCCAACATGGTAATATTGTTCCTTGACCACATCCACAAAAAAATCCTAGTTGGGATCAACCCCATAGATTCCATACTCCTTTGTGCAAGTTTTCTCCCAGTAATTTTCCCACTAATGTTTGACATGGGGGAGAGACTTAAGGAGTGAAAATGCGATATTTTTTCTATTGAAGAAATTATGAATAGAGAAATAACCTTCTAGTAGATTTAACCATTTTTCTAGGGCATCCACATTTGTATGTCCTTCAAATATAGGAATATAAAAAGTAACTTGTACCTTGAAAGGAGAGGTGTCTCCAAAGTGGTCAGTTGATGAAGACACACCTGTTGTTATTAGCAGGTGCTAAAGGATGTGGGAAGAATTCTCCATCATTTCGTCCCTCTGTCGCGTGAGAGATTGCTCAAGCAACAGATTAATAGAATCTTTCACTCCATCGTTTTTATTTTATTCCACCATGGAGGGCTTCTTGGGTGTGCGATATTGATTGTCCTTAAGAGAGAAAATATCAAGACCCAAATTTCTATACTCGTACCTCGTTGGGGACATGCACCGAAAAAACGATCAAGAGAAACCTTCTTTAATTCCACTGATCCAGATTATTTTCGGCATGAAATTAGAGTGGAGATATAATAAATAAATGTACAGATATATATCATATATCCAATAATATAATATAAATATATCAGAGATATAAACATGGAGATACAGTAATACACAATTTCTATTAATGAGCGAAATGTACAAATTGTAAATTATAGAGTGAAAGACTTGCTAGAATAGTGGCAACCTATCTCTGAGAAGATATGTGATAGCTACGCTCATTCACACGAAGATGATTACAATGAGGCTCTAAAGTCCTTTTTAACATAACAAAAATCCAAAACCATAACCCCAAAAGATGAAAAGCCAATAATTTTGTGGACCCCTTTTTTGGGCAGTTTGGTGTATCAACTTCTCGGGGGCGTAACATTGGCATATGGTCCCCATTTGGTGCACACGATAGCTATTTTCAAAGGTATCATCAAGGAGATTCATTTTGGGTGCTCAAACATAGCCTTTAGCTGTCATTGAGGTGCTCAATCCTGAAAAATCTTCATTTAGGTCCTCAAAATGGCCCGAGAAGTTTAGGAACCAAAAAACTACTAAAAATAGTAAATTGCCAGAAGACTATTTTGAGCCAGTTGGAATAGGTGGGTGGCCATCGATATCCACCTGGATCACATAACACCTCAAAAAATTCATCTTATAAATTTGTCTATGGATAAAAAACTCATTTAGTCACTTCCTATCTACATAACACATCTAAGGTTCTAAGAGTCGATTACATACTCAGTACCAAGACAATTACTCTTCATGCACTTAAGAATAATATGGTTTTCGATTGAATTCGATGAAGCAAATGTTGATAAACATCACTATAAGAGTTCTTTTCAATAAGGGGATTATGTTTTCCTTCATCTCCATCCCTATAAGTAGAACTCTCTAAAAAAAAGGGGCTCTAGAAGACAACACATAAATTYTATGGACCCTATCAAATACTATAGCACAATGGTCTACTTGGTTATCGATTAGCTTTTCTATCCCATTGTAATATTCACTGAAACATTCATGTGTCCTATTTGAGGAATTTCTTGGGCCAAAWTTTTGAGTTCAAACCAACCTTGTAGAACTTGAAAAAGAGGATTCCATTTGGCTACAAATGAGGGCAGTACTAACCACAAGATAACACATATTGTTCCATCACACAATTCAACATATCCTAATGTAGTGGAACAATACAAAGGAAAATGAAACCACTTGGGAAGCAACAAAAAATTTACAACAATTTATGCACCTCTAGCCTTCAAGACAATGTTACTCCTAAATAGTGAGGGCATGTTAAGGAATTCCCCTAACCTCCCTACTTATTTTTCTTAGGAATTAGTAATTAATGTGTGAATCCATATTATTTGAATAAGGTCCATTAGGTAATTAGTTGGCAATTCCTTAATGTATAATGGTCCTCTTTAGTAAATAATTCCCACTAAGTGGTTGGTACTAATTAGTTATAAGTCCACATACAGTTAGGGTTTTACTAGAGAGAATCTATTTACAAAGCTATTACATTATGGAATGTTTTGTAAAGTGTTGTTATTATATTGAGGCTTTTMTCAAAGAAGGCCAACCCATTAAACAGGGACATSAACATAGATCTCTCTTTTCTACATTATGAACACAAGGTTTATATTATGCAAGTTCTATATTAGAGTCTTTCCAATATACTTTTCTACAATTAATATTTCTTGAATAATTGCTCAATAATTGTTTGTGTTGGTTAAGTACATTACAACCTCTTACCATTAATGGTAGTTACAAGAATATTAAAAAGAATATGATCAACAATATTATTAAGGAGGTAAAAAAAGGTCATAAAAATGCTAATATATATGAGAGAATCAACAAGTGGCTTATACAATGTGGTGAGATAACTTCAAGAATTCATGGATTATGTAAGATTTGTAAAGAGGGAATTCCTACAAGAATTATAGTGAACAAAGTTGGTTCACCCACTTATGAGCTAGCCAAGTATGTTGCAAGGTTACCTAAACTACTAGCGGAACACACATTTCTTCATCAAGGATTAAGGAAAGTGTGTTAACCGGTTAATTAAAAATAAATGGGTTAATTCTAAATAAAATTTATTCAAATTTGGCATTGTTTCATTATTTACCTAAATCTCCCTTGATTAAGTAATAGAAATACTGAAAAAAATTATTGATTCAGGTACATCAAAATTAACAAAGATATTCCTCTCTCCAGATTGTCTAGTCTTAAAGGAGAATTTTATGAACAAATAAGCAATGTGGCTATGGAATTTCCGCCTTCCTCCATAATGGAAAACCTATTTATGGAATATTTTGAGAAAAATCCACTTGATTCTTACCATTTCAATCCTACATGGTGGAAGATTTTCGTAGATGATACCATTGTAGAGTTTCCACATGGAATTGAGAAACTTGACATGTTTCTTAAATACCTAAATTATTAATCGAAACACATCAAATTTACCACAAAGTTATGAGAAAATGGGAGCATATCATTCCTTGATGAGTTGGTCAACATAAGATCTAATAGGACGTTTGTGAATTGATATTTCCTAAAGAAAACCCATACAAGAGGATACTTACATGAAAACTCACATCACTATCCTACTCAAAAGATGAGAGTCATAAATAACTTGGCTACTAGAGCTTTAATGGTTTTGGATAACGATCACATTATTAAATAATACAACCATTTGTTGAAGGTCTTTAAAATCATTGGTTATAGAGATGGTGATGTTAAAAATATATCTATCTAGGGCCAAAGCAATCAATTAGAGGGCCATGAATATTTCTTACCATACATTCAAGATGTTATAGATAAGATTGCATAAATTCTAGAAGGGAACCATGTAATGTACCTCAAAATTTGCCATAATTTTTTTTTTTTTATGGGACATTAATCTCCAATTTCATTTTTTTATATTTGTTGTTAAAAAGAGGAAATATTCATTCCTATTATAAATATCTGTGAGGTATCTTATATTCTACCTATCATAGGATGCCTTTTCCCCACTAGTCTAACTTACTTTGGATATAAAACTTATATGGATAAATCACCAAAATTCTAGCAATTCCCTTTGGTCTCAAACCTACTCACCTATATATATATATATAGTAGTTTAGAATTAGGACTTATAGACCTCATCTCTCCTTAAGCATGATTTTTCTATGTTTGTGTGCAAGTCTACTTAATTAGTCTTTGAAATAAAATTCATATACCACATATAAAGTCATGGGGTTGGGATTATATTCCTTGTAGAATATAAGTGGATTAATCATAAGACACTTGGCACCATCACATGGTATGATCCAAATCGTTAAACGTATTCCATTATGAACTATTCGTAGTTAGTGATCTTTCAGTCCATTTACATAAAATTTCAGGTAACGAAATTCCACACTAGTCCTCCTTTAACTCTCTCTTAACTATGCAGTGTCTCACTAAGTCTTCATTGAACGATAAGTTAACTGAAGCGAAATAGTTGTAGCTAACGTGTCTCAATTAGTCATGTCATGAAGTGACTATTATTAAATTCACGTTCTTGACATGGGAAGAAGGGTGTACTTGTCAGAAAATATTTAAGGCTATGCTCCTGCGATTAGTGGAGCTTATGTGTGTGCTAGTTTCGATGGTTTTCACCTGACCCTTTCTCCAATCTAATTACGCCAACTTTGCCCCATAACATGGACAGATCAACCTTTGTACCCTCGACATTTAATCTGCAGAGTGAGAGTTTCTCTTAGGGTTAAGCGAGTTTTTCTTTTGTTATTGTGAAGCCCTCTGAATGACTCTGTGTGTTATTTTCTCAGCAGGGGAGACTGTCAACTTGGAGGTCGTTACCTGGTGGGACAAACAACGATATACGTCTTCCCTAGTATGTTTTAAGAGGCTACTGTGATTTAATTGATAGAGTGGAACTTTGGAATTCGTTAAAGTGAGAGTAATATTCATTCTGTAACTCTTGCTATAACTTTAAATTAATTTTTCCCCTTATCGTTATTCCTGGTAATATTTATGGATTATTCCTTCTCTTGTATAAGTTGGATTATTCGGTTGTTTCCAGTCTCAATCTCTTTGAAGGTCTCGGCATTCCACCTCCTTATTCTGATTCTGAGATATTACACCTGTGTAGTTTTCGTATGTAATTAAATCCTAGGGTTTCGTTATTCCCTATTATTGTCATGCTTTACGGTCCCTCTGTTGGTGTATGTCGAGGCCTGGTGTTGCAATTTCATGGGGCTATGCAATGTTTTTGTCTGAGTTGAATGTCCCCACTACGTATTACACAATTATGTTGCATTTCTTTCTTTCTTTTTGTAGAGGATGAACCCACTTTTGTGTAATTTTCATTCGACTCTTAGCTGGTCCTTACGCATATAATACTTCCTTAATGGCTATTTGTCTTTCGGCCCAACACAAATAAACATTGTAACTTATGTGGTTTCGAACAGTCCGTTAGAAATTACCCTATGGCGTATAATGTCTGAGTTTATGAAACTTCTTGATTTAAGAATGTCTCCTACTATTATTATCGTTATTTGTGGGTATTATTTGCCATTTAGAGTGTGGTAAAATTCAGTAATAAGGATTAATATCTATATTTAGCGTTGATTTATAAATACCTTCTTCAATATAGACTGTTGATCGAGGATAGGTTCTAATCTCATCATTAATGCAGTAGTATTTGTTCTGTGTGAAACATTTACACGATGCCTTCGGCTTGTTCGCGCGGCTCACTTTATGCAATTCATATTTTAAATGTTAGCACTGCTTATTTTATTTCATTTCATACAACAATTGTTTTATATGCTTTTGGTACCCAACACTAATGATGGGACCCTGTTTTTGTGAGGGTACCCATCAAAAATTCTTGGACCATCCTCCCCTCGACCTGGGACATCTATCCGACCAAAACGTGACAAGGGAAAGGACTCCAGATATCTAGCCATGAGTTGAGTACCACTCTGAATTAAACTCCTTATGTCATTGATCATTCTGTTGAAAATTTCATCCATTTTACTTCTATTATATAATACTAATGTAAATTTTAAATTCTTTACAGGGACTTTTACCATGTGTAAATTCAGATGTAGGCTCCTGTCACATGTGAAAAAGGTATACGGGTTTTAATTCGTCACTCTTAAAGGAGTACCCTAGGTTTTTCTATGAGCTGATATGAATCTAAACTAGAAGGTTAACATCGTGAATGGAAGAGTCCATTCAAAGGATATCCCAGTCTTTTAGCTTTGTATTTTAAAATTTAATCGAAGGGCATAAGGATCACAACCTTATTAAAGTGTAACTGACTGAATCACATAGTTTTGAATATGGCTACATTTTAAGAGTTGTGTAGTCGATTTTTGGGTGGCAATACAAACAATCACTCTTGCCGAGCAATAGATCTATTAATGAATGATTCTNCAGGGACTTTTACCATGTGTAAATTCGGATGTAGGCTCCTGTCACATGTGAAAAAGGTATACGGGTTTTAATTCGTCACTCTTAAAGGAGTACCCTAGGTTTTTCTATGAGCTGATATGAATCTAAACTAGAAGGTTAACATCGTGAATGAAAGAGTCCATTCAAAGGATATCCCAGTCTTTTAGCTTTGTATTTTAAAATTTAATCGAAGGGCATAAGGATCACAACCTTATTAAAGTGTAACTGACTGAATCACATAGTTTTGAATATGGCTGCATTTTAAGAGTTGTGTAGTCGATTTTTGGGTGGCAATACAAACAATCACTCTTGCCGAGCAATAGATCTATTAATGAATGATTCTGGAATTGGATATCAACACACCTCTAAGGACATTTATTCTATCTTGATTTTTCCTTTGATCTTATGGAGAAAAATTCGACAATCTCTAGTTTAATCTTGTAGCCTTTACTCTTTTGCACTATCTCTGATTCTCATTTATTATCTGTTAGTCTATTCATTTACCTTTAATAATAATTTTCTTTCCAGGTCTCTTATTTCGATTTTGCGTACTGTTTAATTTTATGTCATTATGTATTCCAAAAATTCCACTAAGACTGTTATCTTCTATCGTACTTTGTTATCTGTTATATATATATATAGTCTGAACTTATAGTCATGCAATGTATGTGATTAAACTTATGTATTTTCGAAGGTTTACATCCTTTTTAAATCGAATCTCAACAAAAAGTAGAAAGATAGAATATCAAACTTCTGTACAGGCATGTACATATATATTGATATAATATATATATGCATACACTATAGGAATATTCAATGTTGTATGTATATAAAGCTATATGAATATTCAATGCTGTCTTAAGATTACTTCGATAATTTGTGAGGGTTATGGCTCTGTATAATTCTTTACAGTAGGAATACGAGTGTATAATTAATTTTTATTTTGTACTTATATAAACACAGAATTTATACGATCCAAAAAATAGATTCGGACGGATTTTCATTTTGAACTCTAAACATTCCAACGTACTCATATAATTCTGATTCTACTCAAGGCTTGAAGTACAGACAGTTTTTTTTATTGAAGTATAAAATTAAACTGGTAGGGGGTTTATCCTACGTTTATTCCATCCATTCATAGTTTAATTCACATCAATAGATCACACAACGTCATACTAGTTACACTCTCTTTCAATCGTTTAAATCAAAAACACGATTCTTTAATTAGAAAGACATTCAAGAGAAAATAATTCGCCCAATAATATATAGATGTGTTTTTACAGCCATTTAAAGCAAGAGATATATAAAATCAGAAAGGAGTATATGAACATATCTGAACTAGTTCGCTAAAAAAACAAATGGAGCAACCACGTTCCTCCCAACCTTAGAATAGAACAACCAAATCACTTGTCCCGTTCTCCCCCTAGCCTAACCATGAATCAATGAGGGCGAACTCATAACTTCTCCTCAACAATAGTCCTACAGTTTTCCAGCAACTTATCATTGCCTCAAACTCATAATACAATGTTTATAACAACAAGAGACAATTCCTTTCCTTAGCATACTCGACAACGTCCTGCCTCCTCCCATATGCTATATATCCAAAACCATTTTTTCCTTGGTCTTTTTCCTATTTGGAATTTTTCGCATCTTTCCAAATCGCTGATTTTTCAGGGGATGCCAATGGCCAAATTATTGATTTTCCACTTGTCACATTCAACCCTGAGGTAGTTCTAACATGTTCCCCTCTCATGGAGTCATGGTCAACTGATTTTAACATGGTTGTTCCATTTGTCCATCAACAATAATTATAAAATATTATGTTTCATACAAGTGTCATAGTCAAATAGTTAGTTGGGTCAAATCAGATCTCTACCCAATAGTCATAATCATTAATTACAATTAACTAAATTCGAAATTCAGAATTTCCATAAATGGCAAAAATTTTCCAATTTTGAATTTACCAAAAATGGAGATAATTTCCTAAGAAATTTCAAACTTAAAAATAATATATTTTTGGTGATGTTACAAACGAGGTCAAAACTTCATTGAAACCTCCTTATACCATCAAACAATTAATGAATTCCATCAAATATTCCATAGATCTTTGTCAACAAAAGGAATCTACAAGGTTTTTTTGTTCCCATGGAAGATCTCATATAGAGAAACATGATGATCCATCCAAGTAAGGATGAAGGAACACAACGTAGATATATGCAATGAACTCATTCACACCTCAACTTTAGTTGAACACCCACTCAAGGAAAAGAACAAGATTTATCTGCATAACGTTTAAATCATTGTGAAAGAGGATTGTTACTGTAAGTGTATGTTTAAAGAGGTCTTAGAAATAGTTGCATCTATAAATATGAAAAGAGATGGAGGGATAGAAGTAAAACCACAAATAGATCATTAACTTGACATTCCATGAGGTTAGTATTTTATTAGCCCATAAGGTGCACTTGAAGTTTGTCATGCCCCATATTATTATTATTAAATAATAATAATAATAATAATAATAATAATAATAATAATAATGTGAGGAATATAATAATTCTCCTAAAACATTCATGACTTGAACAAATTTCATTAAAGTTTTCAAAATTTCAAATGAATGATTATTTAATTGAGTAATTTATGGATTTATCTTTGTTAAAAATTTGGGCCATGAAAAAATTGATGTAAATTGAGATTTTAAGATAAATTGTTATTTAATGAATGCTTGGGTAGTGTCTCACAATTGACACATTGTCCTTATCATGGAGTGTGATAAAAGTTTGAACATTGACAAAAATGGTGAACACCATATAAATTTCAAAATTCCCTCACAAAAACACTTATTATATATGAGACCGGTCTTTGTAAGTCTAGCCTTAGAAGGAGATGCCCTACAAAATAACCAATTACATAAACACTCTAAATTTGTATGAGATTTACCAACATTACTTACCTAAATTGGCCTCAAGAGATACTTCCTATACATAAATTATACAACTTTTTAGCAAGTCATTGCTATTATATTTATAAGTATGTTTTTTTATGAATTCAAATAAATGTCTCTAAATTAATTGATTAATAAAGAATATTAATAATTAATACAAAGTTTATAATAATAAAATATTTATATTTAAAATTAAATGACTAAAAAATAAAACTAATCATTAATACTAACCATCCAAACTAAATTCATTTAACAAAATTAAATTAAGTTATCAACCTATAAATCACAACACATTTTCACCCAACAACTAACCCTCTCAAAACCCTATAAATCTGAACACATTTTCACCTAACCTATTACACTCTCAAAACACTATAAATCACAACACATTTTCACCTAACCACCAAAAGGTGAGAAAATAGAAGTTTTTGCCATTGTCAAAAGGTGAGAAAATAGAGGTCTTGCCCTATGAGATGACACCATTTGTCATGGATTTTATTCTCATTTATAATATTTACACTACTTATATCTCCATATATGATATTTACAGTACTACTATATCTCCATATAGCCACTAGAACTCACGCTCACATCGAGGAAATCATAATGTACTCAACCATAAAAGATAACTCCGTCAACGGCCAATGGAACTCGCATTCCAACCGGTTAAACTTACCATTAATCGTATTGATACCCTGAACGTTTACATAGAGAAGCGAGCAGACATGAACAGTAGACGGGGCTTTAGATTATTCCCAATGGAAAATATTTGATACTTCTTGTACGAGTTGGCTGGCTTTTCCAGGCAAGGTCGCTTTCGGCGATGAACAGCGAATTGATTTTGATGCTTGATACGGACAAGCAGGTTGTAACTCGAGGTTTCAGTGGAGATGCTTACATGCAATGAACAAAGCGACCAGTACATTAAAAACTACAATATAAATCTAGCCGTGGACAAAACACGGAAACCAGACATCCCATCTCCGGTTCAGAAAGTACTCGAAATGGGAAAGAAGAAGATAGAGATGAAACGCGTTCAAAACCCTAGAAGCCGCCACGCTACTTTCTCGAAAGGCAAGAACGGTTTGCTTAAAAAAGCATCCGAGCTTTCTGTTCTCTGCGATGGTGAAGTCGCCGTTATCATCTGCTCTGAAACCGGCATGATTCACGAGTTTGCAAGCGACAACGAGTAAGTCGTCCGTCCCTTTCGATCCCATTCATTCTTCCATGTGTTTATTTGTCAGTATTTGGTTTTGGCGAAAAAGCTGTTCCACTTTATCTTAAAAATTCCACCGTCACAAAACTTATTAAAATGCGTATGTCTAGAGGTCCGTTCTTCACTCATTTTAGTAAATCCAAGCATGCCAAGAATACGTAGCAGAGAATTTTAATGAATAATCTGCAATTATGTCCCAAAAGGTGTAAATTCGTTCTGATTTGGTGATAGAGTTTAGATATTTTGTGTAGGTTTGGTAAATGAGTGGCCCTAAATTGAAGTCTTTAAAAATGAAATTAAGTAAAATGTCTGATTTCGGTGAATTGATTTCCATAACTGGTGCTCTTTATAGTATTCAACCTGTTTCATACAAAGCCTTCCAAATAATAAAACATTATGTACAAAGCGTTCCCAATAACAAAACATTATTTACAAATAAAATGGGTGATTTCCTTGAATTGATTTTGGTTTATACAACCAGTTCCGAAAAGCAAAACATCAACGAGTTCCCAAACAGAAAAACTTCACGCAGAAATAGAAAGTGAAATAAGGATATCTCTACGTTTTAACTTCCATTCGTAAGTTATCATGATGAAAAGAAACGGTGACAGAGGGCATCCTTCACTTCGTTACTTTGAAGGTTTGAAAATACATGATATTCATTTTTTGTGATTTGACTCGCTAATTCGTAATTGAAGTGGTTGTTCATTCGCTTCTAAAAATAAACTTGGTTGCTCCTTGYCCTGGGAAGGACAAGCGATAAATCCCTTTGATTTCTCCTTTCTTTCATTTGTTGCTACGTCTGTAATGTAGTTTGAWSGCCYTATAGAAACGATCTCTTTTCCTTAGASTTCAGATCGATGTTGCTTCGGTCAAAAACTTGAAACATTTTGGAGTGWATCATAAAATTTTCGAAAATTTTAAATTAATCAGCTAGAGCTCTTGTTCTTATGAACGAGAAAATTACTTATTTTAACTCCTCTCCTCTCCCCTCTCACTCCTGTGTTTTATAACCCTGATGTAAAAAGTTCATCTCTGTAGCCACTATCTGCATAAAACCTTTATTAAATAAGTTCACTTTTATAGCCACTATCTAAGTTCACCTTTGTAGCCAAAACATTCATTAAATAAGACTTTTATAGTCACTGTGTGCATAAAAGTGGTAGCCTTCTTAAGGTTTTGGGCATAAAAGTTGTAACCTTATTATTATTATAAGGTTTTGGTATTTTTTAATAATTTTTTTTTTAGTTATATATTTTCATATATATATTTTCTTTTTGGTTATATATATATAATATTTTCATTTAATTTTTTTAATTAT
>JASDQU010104298.1:71912-85242 GCA_032191745.1 Picea mariana | reverse complement strand
TCTCTCCTTAAGCATGAGTTTTTTATGTTTGTGTGCAGGTCTATTTAATTTGTCTTTGAAATAAAATTCATATACCACATATAAAGTCATGGGGTTGGGATTATATTCCTTGTAGAATATAAGTGGCTTAATCATAAGACACTTGGCACCATCACATGCTATGATCCAAATCGTTAAACAGATTCCATTATGAACTATTCGTAGTTAGTGATCTTTCAGTCCATTTACATAAAAGTTCAGGTAACAAAATCCCACACTAGTCCTCCTTTAACTCTGTCTTAACTACGCAGTGACTCACTAAGTCTTCATTGAACGATAAGTTAACTGAAGAAAAATAGTTGTAGTTAACGTGTCTCAATTAGTCATGTCATGAAGTGACTGTTATTAAATTCACGTTCTTGACATGGGAAGAAGGGTGTACTTGTCAGAAAAGAGTTAAGGCTCTGCTCCTGCGATTAATGGAGCTTCTGTGTGTGCGAGTTTCGATGGTTTTCACCTGACCCTTTCTCCAATCTAATTACGCCAACTCTGCCCCATCACATGGACATACCAACCTTTGTACCCTCGACATTTAATCTGCAGAGTGAGAGTTTCTCTTAGGGTTAAGCGAGTTTTTCTTTTGTTATTGTGAAGCCCTTTGAAGCAGTGGAGACTGTCAACTTGGATGTCGTTACTCGGTGGGACAGACAATGATATCCATCTTCCCTGGTAAGTTTTAAGAGGCTACTATGATTTAATTGATAGAGTGGAACTTTGGAATTCGTTAAAGTGAGAGTAATATTAGTTTTGTAACTCTAGCTATAACTTTAAATTAATTTTCCCCCTTATCGTTATTCCTGGTAATATTTATGGATTATTCCTTCTCTTGTATAAGTTTGATTATTCGATTGTTTCCAGTCTCAATCTCTTTGAAGGTCTCGGCATTCCACCTCCTTATTATGATTCTAAGAATTTACACCTGTGTATTTTTCGTATGTAATTCAATCCTAGGGTTTCGTTATTCCCTATTATTGTCACGCCTTACGGTCCCTCTGTTGGTGTATGTCGAGGCATGGTGTTGCGATTTCGTGGGGCTACGCGGTGTTTTTGTCTGAGTTGAATGTCCCCACTACGTATTACAAAATTATGTTGCATTTCTTTCTTTCTTTTTGCAGAGGATGAACCCACTTTTCTGTAATTTCCATTCGACTCTTAGCTGGTCCTTACGCATATAATACTTCCTTAATGGCTATTTGCCTTTTGGACCAACACAAATAAACATTGTAACTTATGTGGTTTCGAACAGTCCATTAGAAATTACCCTATGGCGTATAATGTTTGAGTTTATGAAACTTCTTAATTTAAGAATGTCTCCTGCTGTTATTATCATTATTTGTGGGTATTATATGCCATTTAGAGTGTGGTAAAATTCAGTAATAAGGATTAATCTCTGTATTTAGCGTTGATTTATAAATACCTTCTTCAATATAGACTGTCGATCGAGGATAGGTTCTAATCTCATCATTAACGCAGTAGTATTTGTTTCGTGTGAAACATTTACACGATGCCTTCGGCTTGTTCGCGCGGCTCACTTTATGCAATTCATATTTTAAATGTTAGCACTGCTTATTTTATTTCATTTCATGCAACAATTGTTTTATATGCTTTTGGTACCCAACACTAATGATGGGACCCTGTTTTTGTGAGGGTACCCATCAGGAATCCTTGGACCATCCTCCCCTCGGCCTGGTACATCTATCCAACCAAAACGTGACAAGGGAAAGGACTCCAGATCTCCAGCCATGAGTTGAGTACCACTCTGAATTAAACTCCTTCTGTCATTGATCATTCTGTTGAAAATTTCATCCATTTTACTTCTATTATATAATACTAATGTAAATTTTAAATTCTTTACAGGGACTTTGACCATGTGTAAATTCAGATGTAGGCTCCTGTCACATGTGCAAAAGGTATACAGGTTTTAATTCACCACTCTTAAAGGAGTACCCTAGGTTTTTCTATGAGCTAATATGAATCTAAACTAGAAGGTTAACAACGTGAATGGAAGAGTCCATTCAAAGGATATCCCGGTCTTTTAGCTATGTATTTTAAAATTTAATCGAAAGGCATAAGGATCACAACCTTATTAAAGTGTAACTGACTGAATCGCATAGTTTTGAATATGGTTGCATTTTAAGAGTTGTATAGTCGATTCTTGGGTGGCAATACGAACAATCACTCTTGCTGAGCAATAGATCTATTAATGAATGATTCTGGAATTGGATATCATCACGCCTCTAAGGACAGTTATTCTGTCTTGATTTTTCCTTGGATCTTATGGAGAAAAATTCGACAATCTCTAGTTTAATCTTGTAGCCTTTACTCTTTCACACTATCTTTGATTCTCATTTATTATCTGTTAGTGTATTCATTTACCTTTCATAATAATTTTCTTTCCAGGTCTCTTATTTCGATTTTGCATACTGTTTAATTTTATGTCATTATGTATTCCAAAAATTCCACTAAGACTGTTATCTTCTATCGTACTTTGTTATCTGTTATATGTACAGTCTGAGCTTATAGTCATGTAATGTATGGAATTAAAATTATGTATTTTCGAAGGTTTACATCCTTTTTAAATCGAATCTCAACGAAAAGTAGAAAGATAGAATATCAAACTTCTGTACAGGCGTGTACATATATATTGATTATATATATATATATATACGCTATCGGAATATTCAATGTTGTATGTATATAAATCTATATGAATATTCAATGTTGTCTTAAGATTACTTCGATAATTTGTGAGGGCTATGGCTCTATATAATTCTTTACAGTAGGAATACGAGTGTATAATTAATTTTTATTTTGTACTTATATAAACACAGAATTTATACGATCCAAAAATAGATTCGGACGGATTTTCATTTTGAACTCTAAACATTCCAGCATACTCATATAATTCTGATTCTACTTAAGGCTTGGATGTATAGACAGTTTTTTTTATTGAAGTATAAAATTAAACTGGCAGGGGGTTTATCCTACGTTTATTCCATCCATTCGTAGTTTAATTCACATCAATAGATCACACAACGTCATACTAGTTACACTCTCTTTCAGTCGTTTGAATCAAAAAAACGATTCTTTAATTAGAAAGACATTCAACAGAAAACAATTCGCCCAATAATATATAGATGTGTTCTGACAGCCATTTAAAGCAAGAGATATATAAGATCAGAAAGGAGTATATGAACATATCTGAACTAGTTCGCTGAAAAAACAAATGGAGCAACCGCGTTCCTCCCAACCTTAGAATAGAACAACCAAATCACTTGTCCCGTTCTCCCCCTAGCCTGACCATGAATGCATGAGGGCGAACTGAAAACTTCTCCTCAACAATAGTCCTACAGTTTTCCAGCAACTTCTCGTTGCCTCACATTCATAATACAGTGTTCATAACAACAAGAGACAATTCCTTTCCTAAGCATACTCGATAGCGTCCTGCCTCCTCCCATATGCTATATATCCAAAACCATTTTTTCTTGGGTCTTTTTCCTATTTGGAAATTTTCGCATCTTTCCAAATCCCCGATTTTTCAGGGGATGCCAATGGCCAAATTATTGATTTTCCACTTGTCACATTCAACCCTGAGGTAGTTCCAACATGTTCCCCTCTCATGGAGTCATGGTCAGCTGATTTTAACATGGTTGTTCCATTTGTCCATCAGCAATAATTATAAAATATTTTGTTTCATACAAGTGTCATAGTCAAATAGTTAGTTGGGTCAAATCAGATCTCTACCCAATAGTCATAATCATTAATTACAATTAACTAAATTCGAAATTCGGAATTGCCATAAATGGCAAAAATTTTCCAATTTCGAATTTACCAAAAATGGAGATACTTTCCTAAGAAATTTCAAACTTAAAAATAATTTATTTTTGGTGATGTTACAAACGAGGTCAAAAATTCATTGAAGCCTCCTGATACCATCAAACAATTAATGAATTCCATCAAATATTCCATAGATCTTTGTCAACAAAAGAAATCTACAAGGTTTTTTTGTTCCCATGAAAGATCTCATATAGAGAAACATGATGATCCATCCAAGTAAGGATGAAGGAACACAATGTAGATATATGCAATGAACTCATTCACACCTCAACTTTAGTTGAACACCCACTCAAGGAAAAAAACAAGATTTATCTACATAACGTTCAAATCATTGTGAAAGAGGATTGTTAATGTAGGTGTATGTTTAAAGAGGTCTTAAAAATAGTTGAGCATCTATAAAATATGAAGAGAGATAGAGGGCTAGAAGTAAAACCACAAATAGATCATTAACTTGACATTCCATGAGGTTAGTATTTTATTAGCCCATAAGGTGCACTTGAAATTTGTAATGCCCCATATTATTATTATTATTAAATATAAATAATAATAATAATAATGTGAGGAATATAATAATTCTCCTAAAACATTCATGACTAGAACAAATTTCATTAAAGTTTCCAAAATTTCAAATGAATGGTTATTTAATTGAGTAATTTATGGATTTATCTTTGTTAAAAATTTGGGCCATGAAAAAATTGATGTAAATTGAGATTTTAAGATAAGTTGTTATTTAGTGAATGGTTGTGTTGTGTCTCACAATTGACACATTGTCCTTATCATGAAGTGTGATAAAAGTTTGAACATTGACAAAAATGGTTAACACCATATAAATTTCAAAATTCCCTCACAAAAACACTTATTATATATGAGACCGGTCTTTGTAAATCTAGCCTTAGAAGGAGATACCCTACAAAATAACCAATTACATAAACACTCTAAATTTGTATGAGATTTACCAACATTACTTACCTAAATTATACAACTTTTTAGCAAGTCATTGCTATTATATTTATAAGTAGATTTTTTTATAAGTTCAAATAAATATCTCTAAATTAATTGATTAATAAAAAATATTAATAATTAATACAAAATTTATAAAAATAAAATATCTATATTTAAAATTAAATGGCTAAAAAATAAAACCAATCATTAGTCGTAACCATCCAAACTAAATTCATTTGACAAAATTAAATTAAGTTATCAACTTATAAATCACAACACATTTTTCACCCCCACAACTAACCCTCTCAAAACCCTATAAATCTGAACACATTTTCACCTAACCTAGTACACTCTCAAAACACTATAAATCACAACACATTTTCACCTAACCACCAAAAGGTGAGAAAATAGAAGTTTTGCCATTGTCAAAAGGTGAGAAAATAGAGGTCTTGCCATATGAGATGACACCATTTGTCATGGATTTTATTCCCATTTATAATATTTACACTACTTGTATATCTCCATATATGATATTTACAGTACTACTATATCTCCATATAGCCACTAGAACTCACGCTCACATCGAGGAGATCATAATGTACTCAATCATAAAGGATAACTCCGTCAACGGCCAATGGAACTCACATTCCAACCGGTTAAACTTACCATTAATCGTATTGATACCCTGAACGTTTACATTTCACTTTTCTACATAGAGAAGCGAGCATACATGAATAGTAGACGGGGCTTAGATTCTCTCCAATGGAAAATATTTGATACTTCTTGTACGAGTTGGCTGGCTTTTCCAGGCAAGGTCGCTTTCGGCGATGAACAGCGAATTGATTTTGATGCTTGATACGGACAAGCAGGTTGTAACTCGAGGTTTCAGTGGAGATGCTTACATGCAATGAACAAAGCGACCAGTACATTTAAAACTACAATATAAATCTAGCCGTGGACAAAACACGGAAGCCAGACATCCCATCTCCGGTTCATAAAGTCCTCGAAATGGGAAAGAAGAAGATAGAGATGAAACGCGTTCAAAACCCTAGAAGCCGCCACGCTACTTTCTCGAAAGGCAAGAACGGTTGGCTTAAAAAAGCATCCGAGCTTTATGTTCTCTGCGATGGTGAAGTCGCCGTTATCATCTGCTCTGAAACCAGCATGATTCACGAGTTTGCAAGCGACAACGAGTAAGTCGTCCGTCCCTTTCGATCCCATTCATTCTTCCATGTGTTTATTTGTCAGTATTTGGTTTTGGCGAAAAAGCTGTTCCACTTTATCATAACAATTCCACCGTCACAAAACTTATTAAAATGCGTATGTCTGGAGGTCCGTTCTTCACTCATTTTAGTAAATCCAAGCATGCCAAGAATACGTAGCAGAGAATTTTAAAGAATAATCTGCAATTATGTCCCAAAAGGTGTAAATTCGTTCTGATTTGTTGATAGAGTTTAGATATTTTGTGTAGGTTTGGTAAATGAGTGGCCCTAAATTGAAGTCTTTAAAAATGAAATTAAGTAAAATGGGTGATTTCGGTGAATTGATTTCCATACCTGGTGCTCTTTATAGTATTCAACCTGTTTCATACAAAGCCTTCCAAATAACAAAACATTATGTACAAAGCGTTCCCAATAACAAAACATTATTTACAAATAAAATGGGTGATTTCTGCGAATTGATTTTCGTACGTGCTGCTCTTTCAAGTACTCGGCCTCTGCGATACAACCAGTTCCGAAAAGCAAAACATCAACGAGTTCCAAACAGAAAAACATCACGCAGAAATAGAAAGTGAAATAATGATATCTCTACGTTTTAACTTCCATTCGTAAGTTATCATGAGGAAAAGAAACGGTGACAATGGGCATCCTTCACTTCGTTACTTTGAAGGTTTGAAAATACATGATATTGATTTTTTGTGATTTGACTCGCTAATTCGTAATTGAAGTGGTTGTTCATTCGCTTCTAAAAATAAACTTGGTTGCTCCTTGCCCTGGGAAGGACAAGCGATAAATCCCTTTGATTTCTCCTTTCTTTCATTTGTTGCTACGTCTGTAATGTAGTTTGAACGCCTTATAGAAACGATCTCTTTTCCTTAGACTTCAGATCGATGTTGCTTCGGTCAAAAACTTGAAACATTTTGGAGTGAATCATAAAATTTTCGAAAATTTTAAATTAATCAGCTAGAGCTCTTGTTCTTATGAACGAGAAAATTACTTATTTTAACTCCTCTCCTCTCCCCTCTCACTCCTGTGTTTTATAACCCTGATGTAAAATGTTCATCTCTGTAGCCACTATCTGCATAAAACCTTTATTAAATAAGTTCACTTTTATAGCCACTATCTAAGTTCACCTTTATAGCCAAAACATTCATTAAATAAGACTTTTATAGCCACTGTGTGCATAAAAGTGGTAGCCTTGTTAAGGTTTTGGGCATAAAAGTTGTAACCTTATTATTAGTTTTGGTATTTTTTAATAATATTTTTATTTTTTATTTTTAATTTATATATATATATATATATATATATATATATATATTTATATTTTAAAGTTTTTAATATAAAATTGTATTTAGCTTAAGCCATATCAATCTTTAATCTTTAATGTTGTTGTATTTTTTGGGTTTCTCTTTCCCATTATAATCTATCCTTGATTCTCAAAATCCTATCACACTAAAAAGATCTGAGGTTTAAATTTTATGTTCATGTTATAATCAACACTGCATATTCTATTATGTTATTTACAATTACAATTTTATTTTGTAGTTATATGATTACATTAACTACATTCAATGTTTACTTATAGTTGTAAATTGGATTATCATGGATTGTCAATCTCAAGTGAACACATATTTCTATGTTAAAAAATTGTTATATCATAAAATAAAACAAAACAAAAACATACTTAGCTTTCATATTAAAAAATTGTTATATCATAAAATAAAACAAAACAAAAACATACTTAGCTTTTATATATATATATATATATATATATATATATATATATATATAAAACTGATAAAATTATAAAATTTATTTAAATTATTAAATTATTTTTCAATATATATTTGATATTTTCAATAATATTATATTTTATTTGTAGTTTCATTATCATTAAGAATTAAAAAAAAAAAAAAATCAATAAACATTTGATAATGATATATATTAGATAATTTTAGTATGTATTATATATATATATATATATCATTAGAGAACAATCATTTGACAACAACATATAACATATCGTGTTTTTATTAATGTTCATTCATTCTGTTGATTTCATGAACAAATCATAAAACTTCAAAACATCAGATATCACACATGAGAAAGGTGAGACATGTTACATTAATTCTTTTTTTTGATAAAAAAAAATCCTTAGATTAAAACAAACTCCATGTAATTGCAAACTAAAAAATTGGATACAATGCTATTAAAATTATCAAATACCAATTTAAAATATACTTTTCTATGAACCATATTCATATCCATGTATCCTATATGAAAAGACAAAACATGTCACATCAACTGTTTTTTAGTTTTTAAAAAAACTTTTTAAATATGAAAAGATGAGAGATATCACATCAACTATTTTTTTATTTTTTAAAATTTATTTTTAATAAGATAAAACTATTTTCCTTAGTTCAAAACAAACTCCATTGAATCATAAATTTAAAAAAATAAACAAACTCCATTGAATCATAAATTTTAAAAAATGGATACAATGTTATTAAAACTCTAAATATCAATTTAAAACATAGTTTTTTAGGACAACTATTCAAATACAATACCACAATCTTAATATGACAGAATGATTCAATTCTATTTTATTAGAAGTATTGTTCCCCTATGAATAATAGGGTGGTAGGTGTTGGGGTTATTCTTGATTCCAAGGAAAATGAGAAAAAACACTTTTTTGTTGAGATTTGAGAGTGTTGAATTCTTTCGTATAGTCAAGGTTTTGAATCATAAATTAAATTCAATGGATAATAAGACAAGTATGATTTAACTAGGTATTCTCATATTAAAAATTGAGGAATCATCTTTCCCTATCCCCTAATCATATGATATTAAGTTTAATGATCAAGAAAAGCATGGCATGTAAGTTTGACACCTTAATACACTTGAGTTGGATATAAGCTAAGGTCAAAGGTTGGGATGCACACATAGGATTCCATTCAAAAATGTTATCATCAACGTAGAAGAGCATAAATTAGCCACCCCAACTCATAATTTTTTATGCAGGTCAGAATATGGATGTGGAGCGTGAGTACTAAATGTTTTTGGTGCTTTTGTGGATAGTCATTATGATGCACTTAGTCTACTTTGGGGTTTATATTTTCCCTCGCTACTTATATGGATGGTCTCAGTTGGTTATTGTCCTTCGATGGGGCGGAATTGAAGGTCTACCCTTGAATGTGAACAGTTGGTATGTGGCAAGTTGACACTACTTCTCCAGAGTAAGGTGATTTGGTGGCCTTTGGGCTACCAATGATGCTGGAGACAATCATCCTTTCTGTGACCCTCCTATGTCTCAATCTTGGGGTGATTCTTATTTCTTGACTCAACGATGGTATTTAATTGGTTGTTCTGATGATTAGGGAGGTTTGTATGATCCAATAGTCATGGATATTCAAAATGAGATAGAAACTCCTTTGGCTAGTTGTTGGTGGTGTCATTTATTCATGGTAAGGGGTCAACACTTTATCTTTGGCTTAGTTGGTTTGCATATTATTGATAGTATATTTTCTAGTATGGGTGTGGCTTGGGAACAGATAATGCAGTCTTGGGGTTTATGTTGGGAGTTCTAATGGACAATGGGAATCTTGATCATTTTCCACTATGTGAGACCACATAAATCTGTTGTGTGCTTAGAATACACGAGACTCACATTGTAGGAAAGAAAAACACAAATTATAATTGTTTTTGACAAAACACACTCTCAAACAAAATAGAGATAATGAATTGTCCTTGTTGGTGGAGACTCTTCATCAACAAAGATAAAAAAATGTAGACCTTCTAGTTGAATGTCCAACTCTAAACAAAACAATTATTGGATTGCCAAAGTCTACACCAAGGCCTATTCAATGCCCAAGTTGTTCATTGGATCAATATGGAAAAAAGATGATGAAATGGTGCAATAACAACCTAATAATGTGGAGATGGAGCATGTGGAACAAAACTCTATAACCAATGAAATGTAAGAGGAAAAAATTTATAGACAATTAGGCCCCATACAACAATGTTGGTGTTTTTTTAAATCCATTTATTATTTGGACTCTTTGTATGAATATATAGGTATAGTATCTTTTAGAAATACTTTTTGAGAGAAAGTAGTGTAGTGTATTCATATGTTGTACATTGCACAACATTTTTATAATACAAATACAACTTTTTCTGTATTCATATTCTAATTATATCTAATATTAATAAATAAATTTATATTTGAATAAAATATGATTAATTTTTTAAATTTGAATAAATAATATTTTTAAATAAATCATTTTTTTACTAGTTTCACTTAAAAGATGACTTCTTCTTAATAAGTAACCAACACAAACATACATCTTAAATTTATATCAAATCATTGTATCATAAAAAGAATAGTAAATTCAACATTGCAAAAAAAACAAAGTCTTATAAATAATTTAGAATACCTAATTTGTATAAGATCTATATATGGTAAGATGACCTAAGTGATTTAAACATACATCCTAAATTTATATCAAATCATTGTATCATAAAAAGAATAGTAAATTCAACATCCCCCAAAAAACAAAGTCTTATAAATAATTTAGAATACCTAATTTGTATAAGATCAATGTATGGTAAGATGGCTTAAGTGATTTGAAATTAGAGGAAATTTTTTTTTATACTTAATTTAGTATACAATTTTGATATTATATTGACAAATTTGATTATTATAAGTTTATAGTCAATCAGAAATGACTTAGGGTATGCAATTTTGTTATTATATTAATAATTTAATTATTACAAGTTTCTAGTTAATGAGAAAAGAGTTAGGGATAAAAGATTAGAGTTAATTGGATAAATATAGTTTATATATATGTGTGTTAATTATTTATTTTAGGAATGTTCCTCAGGTGTAGGACAGTCGGTGATGGAGTGTGTTGTTAAGGCACTTCGTGATGTTAAAGTCACCGGTTCAAAACCTGTGGGGACAAAAAATCCAACCATGTTAAAGTTGGTGTGCAAAAAATAAATAAATTATTTTAGGAATGTTAGTAGTTTTAAGTAGGATACAAGAATAAGTTAATATTATGGTAAAATGATTTTCTTTAAAATTACAAATTATTTAAGTATAAAATAACAAATTTAGGCATAAGTTGAGGTTCATCATAATTTAAGTTGATTTCCTCTATGATTCAAACTTTGTGCATGGTAAGAGGATGTTCTTACTAATTTTATTTAAATAACCTAAATTTTAATCCAAATTCCAAATTAATAAAACTGAATAAATACTCTCTCAGTATCATTAAAATTTAATGAAATAAACAAAAAAATTATAAAATTAAGCATACCTTAAAAAATTAAATGAATTTTTAAATATAAAACATCTCTATATTGTAAAACATATAATTTCTTAGCCATCATCCATTCTACATAACTACCAACTATCCTTTTAACACTTAACATAATAACATTGATTAGAAAAATAGTCTTATCATTAAGTCAAGCCTCACAAGTTTAGAATTAAGATAGACTCCATTACTCATTTCCATTTAATTATAATATTTATATTTACATTATTTTTATTTCCCGAGGACAACTTAATTGACATATAAGATAACATGAAGTGTTATGTTCGACTAGGTATCCCCTAACTTACCATGTTCAAAGGACATAAGTATGACACATCATCTACTCCATAGAATACTCAAAAAAAAATTAAAATAAATCTAAACTTATTTATATCTCCAAACAACGCCTATATAATTTAGTTGTCCAAACAACAACCATGCCATACTCACATATATGAAAAAAATGGCATGAGAGATATATGAAAAAATGTCACGAGAGATAAATCATTCATTGAAAAAGGGGAGACCTTGGAGACACATAGGGAAATAGTTGTAAAAGTAAGAATAAGATGCCATCAATGTTCCATTACAATCGGTTAAACAGACTTTAAACATGCATTCGACGCCCTTATGCAAAAAATAGCCTAGGAAAATATTTACTTATCTATAATAGCTAATGACGTTTAGAATATCTGTTCGACTGTTTGTAACGGAAAATGTATACTTCTTGTACGAGCCGGCTTTTCCATGGAAGGCCACTTTGGGCGATGAAGGACAGCAATTACATTTTTATTGTTGATCCGGACAAACATTGTGTAACTCTAGGTTTCAGATAAGCCGCTTACAAGGAAGGAACCAATCAATCGAAGGAGTATAAATCTAGCCATGGGGTTTTGACAAAATACTCAAAGTAGACATACTTACCTCTTATCTGGTGTGGAAAGTACCCGAAATGGGAAAGAAGAAGCTGGAGCTGAAACGCATTCAAAACCCTGTCAGTCGCCATGGTACTTTCTACAAACGCAAGGGCGGTTTGCTTAAAAAAGCATTCGAATTATCTGGTCTCTGTGATGCTGAAGTTGCTCTTATCATCTTCTCTGAAACCGGCAAGATTTACGAGTTTGCAAGCCACGACGAGTAAGTTGCATTCTTTAGTCCATTTCGATCGCATTCTTTCTTCTTCAAATCATTTACTTGTCGGTATTTGCTTTCCCTGAAATTGATATTCCAAATTTATCTTTAAACTTCCACGGTCAAGAAGCTTATTAATATGGGAATCTCTGTAGGTCTGTCCTTTACCAAATTTCAGAACCGAGTAAGTATAGCCCGCCGGGTTTAAAAGTACCAGAAATGTTTAAAAATGTTTTGTAATTTGCTCCACATTGAAGCGAGCAATTACCATCCGGAAAAGGGTTAAATTTGTTATGATATATTGATAGAATTAGGCAGTCTTAGGTTTTTCTCAGGATAATACAGAAAAAAAAAACGGGATATTTAAAATAAAAAAAATTAAATAAGTATATAATGGAAAAACAATGTTTTGATTTATTTTTAACCCTCTCGATCAAGTAAAAATGTGTGGAAAAAACTTAGGTTAATATATGCTGAAAGAACTAAGGCGTTGTGAACTTTTCTGGCGACCTAAAAATCAAAGGTAACTGACATAAGATGCACAAATTTCCGGCACTTTTGCATCTCTGTTGGAGATGCATGCAAGTTTGGCGTTTATTCGTTTTTTATACAAATCGTTTGCATTATGTACGTCACTGCTTTTCGAAACCGCCGACTGTTTCCTTCTCTGTATTGTTAAATATATAGTACCCTCAACAGTATAACCGTACACTGCCAGCTGTACTGGACAATTGTACTTTCTATTTCTGTCTTGCTTTGAGCATATATAAGCTCAGCTATTTCCTATTGTTAGTATGACTTCTGAATCTCTTCAATTCTGTTCTGTACTTCTTCATACATTTG
>JASDQU010104298.1:61006-71863 GCA_032191745.1 Picea mariana | reverse complement strand
ATTTATCTTTTCAATATTAAAATAAAAAATATTTACTTTAAATATTTAATAATATATATAGAGAGAGAAAGAACAATCATTTAACAACAACATATAACATATAGTGTTTTTATTAATGTTCATTCATTCTGTTGATTTCATGAATAAATCATAAAACTTCAAAACATCAGATATCACACATGGGAAATGTGAGACATGTTACATCAATTCTTTTTTCTTTTAAAAAATGTGGGTGAGACATGTTACATCAATTCTTTTTTCTTTTAAAAAATGTGGGTGAGACATGTTACATCAATTTTATTTTTTTTAGAAAAAAAAAATCCTTAGATTAAAACAAACTCCATCTAATCGCAAACTAAAAAAATGGATACAATGCTATTAAAATGATCAAATACCAATTTAAAATATACTTTTCTATGAAACATATTCATATCCATGTATCCTATATAAAAAGACGAAGCATGTCACATCAACTATTTTTTAGTTTTTAAAAAAACTTTTTAAATATGAAAAGATGAAACATATGACATCAACTATTTTTATTTTCTAAAATTTATTTTTAATAAGATAAAACTCTTTTGCTTAGTTCAAAACAAACTCCATTGAATCATAAATTTTAAAAAATGGATACAATGTTATTAAAACTATTTTTTTGGACAACTATTCAAATACAATACCACAATCTTAATATGACAAAAGGATTCAATTCTATTTTATTAGAAGTATTGTTCCCCTATGAATAATAGGGTGGTAGGTGTTTGGGTTATTCTTGATTCCAAGGAAAATGAGAAAAAACACTTTTTTGTTGAGATTTGAGAGTGTTGAATTCTTTCGTATAGTCAAGGTTTTGAATCATAAATTAAATTCAATGGATACTAAGACAAGTACGATTTAACGAGGTATTCTCATATTAAAAATTGAGGAATCATTTTTCCCTATCCCCTAATCATATGATATTAAGTTTAATGATCAAGAAAAGCATGGCACATAAGTTTGACACCTTAATACACTTGAGTTGGATATAAGCTAAGGTCAAAGGTTGGGATGCGCACATAGGATTCCATTCAAAAATGTTATCATCAACGTAGAAGAGCATAAATTAGCCACCTCAACTCATAATTTTTTATGCACGTCGGAATATGGATGTGGAGTGTGAGTACTAAATGTTTTTGGTGCTTTTGTGGATAGTCATTATGATGCACTTAGTCTACTTTTGGGTTTATATTTTCCCTCGCTACTTATATGGATGGTCTCAGTTGGTTATTGTCCTTCAATGGGGCGGAATTGAAGGTCTACCCTTGAATGTGAACAGTTGGTATGTGGCAAGTTGACATTACTTCCCCAAAGTAAGGTGATTTGGTGGCCTTTGGGCTACCAATGATGCTAGAGACAATCATCTTTTTTGTGACCCTCCTATGTCTCAATCTTGGGGTGATGCTTATTTCTTGACTCAACGATGGTATTTAATTGGTTGTTCTGATGATTAGGGAGGTTTGTATGATCCAATAGTCATGGATATTCAAAATGAGATAGAAACTCCTTTGGCTAGTTGTTGGTGGTGTCATTTATTCATGGTAAGGGGTCAACACTTTATATTTGGCTTAGTTGGTTTTCATATTATTGATAGTATGTTTTCTAGTATGGGTGTGGATTGGGAACAGATAAGGCAGTCTTGGGGTTTATGTTGGGAGATTCTAATGGACAATGAGAATCTTGATCATTTTTCACTATGTGAGACCACATAAATTTGTTGTGTGCTTAGAAGACACGAGACTCACATTGCAGGAAAGAAAAACACAAATTATAATTGTTTTTGACAAAACACACTCTCAAACAAAATAGGGATAATGAATTGTCCTTGTTGGTGGAGACTCTTCATCAACAAAGATAAAAAAATGTAGACCTTCTAGTTGAATGTCCAACTCTAAACAAAACAATTGTTGGATTGCCAACGTCAACACTAAGGCCTATTCAATGCCCAGGTTGTTCATTGGATCAATATGGAAAAAAGATGATGAAATGGTGCAATAACAACTTAAGAATGTGGAGATGGAGCATGTGGAACAAAACTCTATAACCAATGAAATGCAAGAGGAAACAATTTATAGACAATTAGGCCCCATACAACATTGTTGGTGTTTTTTTAAATCCATTTATTATTTGAACTCTTTGTATGAATATATAGGTATAGTATCTTTTAGAAATACTTTTTGAAAGAAAGTAGTGTAGTGCATTCATATGTTGTACATTGCACAACATTTTTATAATACAAATACAACTTTTTCTGTATTCATATTCTAATTATATCTAATATTAATAAATAATTTTATATTTGAATAAAATATGATTAATTTTTAAAATTTGAATAGATAATATTTTTAAATAAATCATTTTTTTACTAGTTTCACTTAAAAGATGACTTTTTAATAAGTAATCAACACAAACGTACATCCTAAATTTATATCAAATCATTCTATCATAAAAAGAATAGTAAATTCAACATTGCAAAAAAACCAAAGTCTTATAAATAATTTAGAATACCAATTTGTATAAAATCGATGTATGGTAAGATGACCTAAGTGATTTAAACATACATCCTAAATTTATATCAAATCATTGTATCATAAAAAGAATAGTAAATTCAACATTGCAAAAAAAACAAAGTCTTATAAATAATTTAGAATATCTAATTTGTATAAGATCGATGTATGGTAAGATGACCTAAGTGATTTAAAATTAGAGGAATTTTTTTTTTTATACTTAATTTAGTATATAATTTGATATTATATTGATAAATTTGATTATTATAAGTTTATAGTCAATCAGAAATGAGTTAGGGTATGCAATTTTGTTATTATATTAATAATTTAATTATTATAAGTTTATAGTCAATGAGAAAAGAGTTAGGGATAAAAGATTAGAGTTAATTGGATAAGTATAGTTTATATATATGTGTGTTAATATTTATTTTAGAAATGTTACTCGGGTGTAGGGCGGGCAGTCGGTGATGGAGTTTGCGTTGTTAAGGCACTTCTTGACGATGTTAAAGTCATTGGTTCGAAACCTGTGGAGAAAAAAAATCCATCGATGTTAAGAGTTGGTGTACAAAAAAATAAACAAATTATTTTATGAATGTTAGTAGTTTTAAGTAGGATACAAGAATAAATTAATATTATGGTAAAATGATTTTCTTTAAAATGACAAATTGTTCAAGTATAAAATAAAAATTTTAAACATAAATTGAGGTTCATCATAATTTAAGTTGATTTCCTCTATCTTTGTGCATGGTAAGAGGATGTTCTTACTGATTTTATTTAAATAACCTAAATTTTAATCCAAATTCCAAATTAATAAAACTGCATAAATACTCTCTCATTATCATTAAAATTTAATGAAATCATTGTTTTTTTATAAAATTAAGCATACCTTAAAAAATTAAATGAATTTTTAAATATAAAACATCTCTATATTGTAAAACATATAATTTCTTAGCCATCATCCATTCTACATAACTACCAACTATCCTTTTAACACTCAACATAATAACATTGATTAGAAAAATAGTCTTATCATTAAGTCAAGCCTCATAAGTTTAGAATTAAGGTAGACTCCATTACTCATTTCCATTTAATTATAATCTTTATATTTACATTATTTTTATTTCGTAGAAACAAACTTAATTGACATATACGGTAACATGAAATGGTAGAATACTAAAAAAAAATTAAAATAAATCTAAACTTATTTATATCTCCAAACAACACCTATATAATTTAGTTCTCCAAACAACAACCATGCCATACTCACATATATGAAAAAATGGCATGAGAGATATATGAAAAATGTCAACGAAAGATAAATCATTCATATAATTTAGTTCTCCAAACAACAACCATGTCATACTCACATATATGAAAAAATGGCATGAGAGATATATGAAAAAATGTCACGAGAGATACATCATTAATTGAAAAAGGGGAAAGTTTTTCTATTAATGCCCCCCACCCACATTTGTGGGTGGGGAGGTCATTAATAAAAAAACTTAATATGTGAAAAAGGGGAAAGTTTTTCTATTAATGCCCCCACCCACATTTGTGGGTGAGGAGGTCATTAATAGAAAAACTTAATATGTGGGTGGGGGCACCAGGATGGAATGACTCTCTCGTAAGCCTCTATCGTGATGGGAAAAACACCTCTATCGTTAGTAAGGTTCGACCCCGACCCAACCATGGGAAGGATGGAGTAAACGAAGCTCCTGCGAATGATTCGAGTTTACCAGGGCTTTATTCGAGTGTTGGAGACACATAGGGAAATAGTTGTAAAAGTAAGAATAAGTTCCATTACAATCGGTTAAACAAACTTTAAACATGCATTCGACGCCCTTATGCAAAAAATAGCCTAGGAAAATATTTACTTATCTATAATAGCTGATGACGTTTAGAATATCTGTTCGACTGTTTGTAACGGAAAATGTATACTTCTTGTACGAGCCGGCTTTTCCATGGAAGGCCACTTTGAGCGATGAAGGACAGCAATTACATTTTTATTGTTGATCCGGACAAACATTGTGTAACTCTAGGTTTCAGATAAGCCGCTCACAAGGAAGGAACCAATCAATCGAAGGAATATAAATCTAGCCATGGGGCTTTGACAAAATACTCAAACTAGACATACTTACCTCTTATCTGGTGTGGAAAGTACCCGAAATGGGAAAGAAGAAGCTGGAGCTGAAACGCATTCAAAACCCTGTCAGTCGCCATGGTACTTTCTACAAACGCAAGGGCGGTTTGCTTAAAAAAGCATTCGAATTATCTGTTCTCTGTGATGCTGAAGTTGCTCTTATCATCTTCTCTGAAACCGGCAAGATTTACGAGTTTGCAAGCCACGACGAGTAAGTTGCATTCTTTAGTCCATTTCGATCGCATTCTTTCTTCTTCAATTCATTTACTTGTCGGTATTTGCTTTCCCTGAAATTGATATTCCAAATTTATCTTTTCACTTCCACGGTCAAGAAGCTTATTAATATGGGAATCTCTGGAGATCTGCCCTTTACCAAATTTCAGAACCGAGTAAGTATAGCCCGCCGGGTTTAAAAGTACCAGAAATGTTTAAAAATGTTTTGTAATTTGCTCCACATTGAAGCGAGCAATTACCATCCGGAAAGGGGTTAAATTTGTTATGATATATTGATAGAATTAGGCAGTCTTAGGTTTTTCTCAGGATAATACAGAAAGAAAAAACGGGATATTTAAAATAAAAAAATTAAATAAGTATATAATGAAAAAAAAATGTTTTGATTTATTTTTAACCCTCTCGATCAAGTAAAAATGTGTGGAAAAAACTTAGGTTAATATATGCTGAAAAAACTAAGGCGTTGTGAACTTTTCTGGCGACCTAAAAATGAAGGGTAACTGACATAAGATGCACAAATGTCCGGCACTTTTGCATCTCTGTTGGAGATGCATGCAAGTTTGGCGTTTATTCGTTTTTTATACAAATCGTTTGCATTATGTACGTCACTGCTTTTCGAAACCGCCGACTGTTTCCTTCTCTGTATGAGTTTTTTATTTTTCCAGAGGCTATGCATGTTCCTCTTTTTTACGGTAATACAGGGATCGGCAAAGTTTCCATCTTAAGTCTCTTCTTTTACAAAGAAAAGTACTACAAGATAATAGTTATTGCATACTGCCAATAACTATACAAATTGCAGATTGCCAATCTCCAGTTTCTCGTCTAAATTGCTATACCTGGAGGGTGCAGCTGATAATTACTCGGCGATTTCAAAATTAGAATTTCTGAAAGTAAGTGGAGTAAGAGAATACGTAATGGCGATTACTCGGCGATTTCAAAATTAGAATTTCTGAAAATAAGTGGAGTAAGAGAATACGTATGGCGTTGTCTGGCTTAGGGTTTTACGGGGCGGATGGCTTTATGAAGTTGGTTGCGTTTGACTTGCTTTATTTTGTATTGTAGATAAAAACTTGCATTAGGTTTGAAACGCTTGGAGTGGGCATTTCACCTTCCACCTATTTATTTATTATCTGTGATTAAAGCTAATATGTTGAAAAAGAGTACTGTGATATATGTATGTGGGCATTTTACTTTGCACCTATTTATTATCTGGGATTAAAGCTAATATGTTGAAAAAGAGTACTGTGATATATGTATGTGATATATATTTAAAGAAGAAGATTAGTGAGTTACCCAGTGACTGTTGAAAAGAGTACTGTGATATATATTTAAAGTAGAATAAACTCTTGGAGTGGTCATTTCACCTTTCACCTATTTATTATCTGGCATTAAAGTTAATATGTTGAAAAAGAGTACTGTGATATTTGAGAAAGAGTACTCTGATATATGTATGTGATATATATTTAAAGAAGAAGATTGGTGAGTTACCCAGTGACTGTGATATTTGAAAAAGAGTACTGTGATATGTATGTGTGATATGTATGTGATATTTATTTAAAGTAGAATAAACTTTTGGAGTGGGCATTTCACCTTCCACTTATTTATTAACTGACATTAAAGCTAATATTTATTATCTGGCATTAAAGTTAATTTGTTGAAAAAGAGTACTGTGATATTTGAGAAAGAGTACTGTGATATTTGATATATGTATGTGATATATATTTAAAGAAGAAGATTGGTGAGTTACCCAGTGGCTGTTAAAAACAGTACTCAGTGGTTGTTAAAAACAGTACTGTGATATTTGAAGAAGAGTCCTGTGATATGTGATATATGTATGTAATATATATTTAAAATAGAAGATTGGTGAGTTAGCCAGTGACTCTTGAAAAGAAGAAAGAGAAACGAATAAAATATTAAAGTAACTATTGAGATTAGGAAATAATTCCGTCCACGATGCAGAACGTACTGCTCTAATTGAATCTATCAAAGACCAAGCATGCTCTGAGAAGTATTCTTATGAATGGTTAGTGAACAACGTTTTCATGAAAATGGTTCGGGGAAGACGTTGCAGCATTGAAGATCTTATATCATAATCAATAATTTCTAAACAACCAGAGTAAAGGGCAATCCTGTTCATCCTCTAATAAATAGACCGAAGTCGATGACATGCTCAAGATTTTTGCCTCAATTGTCTGAAGAACTAAATGTTAGGTTTTCTTCTTCATGGTTTTCCTGTAAATCGCGATAATCATGGTTGAAAAATAAACGTATACCTAAAATTCACGGCTGATGCTCGAATAACTGTGTCTCTTTAAGCATGGTCAATTATTGTTCGTTGAATATGAAGCAATAGGGATAAGGTATAATTTGTTGAACATGAGGTTGTAAGGTTAATGTTTAAGAAAAAGAGGAAGTTTTAGGTTTTATTTTTTTAAGGATATGTTTTTTTTAGGATATTTTTGTTTAATTTTTTTAAATTTTTCTTAGGAATTGTTGAAATCTTTTTAATCTTGTTCTAAATTGTTGAAATCTTTATAATTGGAGAGTTTTAAAGGGTTTTCAGCAAGTTGAATCTATATATGCATTAGGAAAGATAATTTAAATAACAGAAAATTGTGATTTTGTCCAAATTTATATAACCTAATCCAAAAAACAAAAACAAAAAACATAAAACATTTAGGCCACAACTAAATTTATATAGGCAATTTAAATAACAGAAAATTGTGATTTCCTCTAAATTTATATAATTTCAAACAAAAAATGACAAAAACATTATACAATAAACAATAAAATGGTAAAGTAATTGTTATCTATTCACATTTTTTTTCAATATTAATTATTTATAAATATTTATCATTTTACCAAAATTATCTATTTGTTATTAAAAACAAATTAGTTAATAAATAAATTTAAATAACTTATATTTAAAATTAATTAATAAAATAAAAATAACTTATATTTAAAATTAATTAATAAAATTAATTTAAATAACTTATATTTAAAATGATTACCAATTAGATTCAATTAGATTAGTTAATTTAATTTTTGATTAGTTTATGATATTCATTAAATGCATTACATCATTTTGTTCACCTATAATTCATTTTTCTTATGGATTATCTACATGTTTTTTATGGCTCTGTTATCACCATTATAAACACAACGTATTTTTCCTATTCCACAATACAAGCAGTATATATTATCTTTATCGTGGTTTCGTATTTTATTTATTATGAAACAAGCATGTTCAACTAACTGTAGAATTTGTATACCATAAAGGATTTTTTTATTTTAATTTTATTTTAATATCCCTTCATATTTGTGATATCATAAGGTTGAAATAATTAATAGAAAACAGATTATGTTTAATAATCTGGGTGGATTTAATAGTAAAGAGTATGTATTTTTTTAGCTTGTATGTTCAAATTTAAAGAATGATAAGCATGGAAATCAATGTATGGAAGATGTTCTCTTTCCCACAAACAAGGGACATTTGACTAGGACTAGGATGTGATTTTATAATATCATATAATTTATGTTAATATATTAATTAAGGGATAGAAAATTCTTAAATATTTGTATTAATTTGTTTGAAAAAAGGAAATCTAATCTTTAATTATTGTATTTTTTTGTGTGAATAATGGATAAACCATAATATTTATACCTTTTAATCTAATTTCATGTATTTTACATTTACTACTAGGGTCTTTCCTTAGTTAGATTGGGTATTTTTCTTTAAATCTGTAACTATCATTTAGTCACTTAGATGATATTTTTATTTTAAATTTTTAACCATCATTTAGACATTGTATTTTCTTTTTATGTAATGGATAAACCATGAAGTTTATATCTTTTAATCTAGATCCATGCCTTTTGCATACACTATTAGGGTAGTAAGTTAATTAGAATGAGTATTTTTCTTTTAATCACATGATTGGTAGATTATTTAGTATGACATCATCAAACATCTTTCTCACACCATTCAAGTTGGGGAACAATTACTTATATGACTTAAAAATGAAATTTTTCCTAGGATATCCGTTTTCTAGTCTCCAACCTTCCTAGATTTGTGATCATCTCAACTAGCCATGGATCACAACATTTTTCACAAGACTATACTAATGTTTTCAAATTTATCTGGTGTCAATCATTCTTTTTCTTTACGTTGTTTTCTAATGTTTCCAATGTTTATAGTTCTCCCAATAAACACATTAATTTGATTCCTAAAGTGGTTCATTACCTTACTTCTCCGTTGGTCTTTAACATTATGCCAAGAATCACTCATATGTTTGATTCCTAAAGTGGTTCATTACCTTACTTCTCCTTTGGTATTTGGTATTTAAAGTTAAACTCACAATCATTGGTATACATGATCTCAATTTATAAATGATTATTTGTTCATAAACACATCAAATTTTTATTAAAATTTACTTGGAAAAATAAAATCAAATCTTGAACCACCATTTAGCTATTATACTTTTTGGGTGCCCACTTGCTTACCATAATCTCTACATATGTGAATCTATCTCACCATTTTCCATGTCTCTAGAGCTATGTGACCTTAGTTTATTATTTCTTTTTGTCTTTAGATTATATACATATATATAGTTGAGCAATTATATTAAAACCCTTTGTAAAACTATAAAAGGAATTTGGCCAGATGAGCGAAGTTCAACAATATATTTTGAACACTATTAATTTTTGGTTTTCTACTCTTTCTCTAGGATTTCTTTAGATCATCGAGTGTGCTTCACCTTTACCTCTACAATTTTCAAATTTGAGGTACCTTTGTGCCGCATCATTGGGTATTAGATCCCATGATTTAGGCCTTGTTTCTCACTTGAATCTAGTTCTTTGGCTCAAATCAAAAACATTGGTTTTTTTTTTTGGAGGTCTCCACCCTCCCATCCCACATTCCCTTTGGCTCAAATCTCATTCCATTGGACTATTCCCTCCCACCAAATCATTTTTTGTTGAAAATTGTAGACAAATCATTCTTAAGAATTCTTTTTTTAATGTCTAGATTTTTTGGTTCAACACCCACTCAACACAAGGATCTTTAGTGTCAATTTTGTAGATTTGTTTCCCTTGGATCAGTTCCCACCCACACTACTCTATTCCAATAATATTTTGAGATATGTTGGAGGCCACCCTTCCACCCTAGATGCCTTCTCTTGTAGATGTAGTTCTATTTCTCCATCAACTACACCTCTCCAATAATAACATTGTGTTTTTTTGGAGGTCTCCCTCCCACTACAAAACTCCTTAGTTTTAGATCTATGTCTTTGGCTCTTTCCCTAACTAGATATTCATATTAGCCTTTAGGGTTCCTTTGGTTTAGTATTCACATATTCTTCTCGACATAACATTCAATGCTAACAGCTCTTTCACACAATGTCCCCCTATCTAGAATTTTTTTAAAATGAGGAAAAATAACCTCTCTCTAGAATTATTACGGATCTATCCAATCCTCTCATAGATGCCCTACGACGCTATTATAAGGTTCCCACCTCTTATTTATAGCTTGATTCTTGAATTGTGTTTCCCAAATATGGCTCTCATATGTAGGGTAAATTGGTAGACTTATGAATTTGTAGTGTTATGACATATTTCAAGACTTATCTGAAAGAATTGGAAGAATTAAGCTCACAAATCACACGATGTTTATTGATAACAAACGAGATACATTTATAGGTAAGCATCACCGCTTCACCTAGGCTAGATCCGTAGAACGTGTAACTGATTCTAGCAATAAGCGGATATGAACAGAGTGAACCCCCAAATAAGCATTATTTCTAACTCCCCCCTTTAATGCTTACTTTGCAAATTACAATATTTAATCACAATTAAAAAAATTACAACACTTGAACTTTCATCTGTCTGTCTGGTCTTCATCAGCTCCTACACCCACTCTGATGTCTCTGGACTGCGCTCTTTCTCTTCCTC
>JASDQU010104298.1:11799-30021 GCA_032191745.1 Picea mariana | reverse complement strand
GATCATTAGGTGCTTGTTTTGTGCCTTTTACTATGCTCCACAAACCTCTATTCATCAAATGCATTTGAATTTTAACTTTCCATGTATGGAAATTATTACCATCAAATTTGTCCATAGGTAAAGAATCCATATTACCTCTTAGAGACAGAAATTTCTGTGTAGAAACAACTGGTGCTTTCCAAGAACTTCTTCTTTTAAGATATTGATGCACAGGTCAACTGATCAATGGCTTAATACAAGGCTGTGTTGGACGATTCACATATGTTGTTTATATCAGACGACAGGCAGGAAACCAGGACCGGGGCGCACTTTCTCTTCTGCGTACAGATTCAACGATGGCAACAATAAAGCTTCAATCGACGGCTCTATCAGTCCAGCATTCCCACACAACCCTGAGAGAGTTATTCGACTTGTTTCAAGGGTGATTCTACCCTCTTTAATGCATGCAAATACCCCCAAACTTTCCGTCCAGCATGTCATTCGTACCCACTGTGAGTAATTCGCAGCCCAGCAAGGAACTCGATCAGTGTAATCCGCAGCCCAGCAAGGAACTCGACCTGAGCTCTGATACCATGAAAGAATTGGAAGAATTAAGCTCACAAATCACACGCTGTTTATTGATAACAAATGAGATACATTTATAGGTAAGCATCACCGCTTCACCTAGGCTAGATCCGTAGAACGTGTAACCCATTCTAGCAATAAGCGGATCTGAATAGACTGAACCCCCAAATAAGCATTATTTCTAACTTTGTCTAGAGGTGAACTAAGATAAATGTCTTCTACTTGTAGGGAACCACTTAGAAGGTGTGGCACAAGCTTTGTAGACGCCATAATCTATTGAAATTCAAACATATAATTCAATTTCCATGAAGATACTACTACCAGTTCTCAACCTAGGAAGACCACTACTTGGGATAACTTATATGAATCCCTGAGATAGTGATTTTACCCTCTTAGATATCTACATAAATTGATCTTCATATGGGTGAAGCTTCAATAAGATCCAAGACAAACGAGCTAGTAATATATTGATATATTTACGAAACTTCAGATCAAACTCTAGATCATAGTTTCTAAATAGGTACTTATTCTTATATTTAATTATGGTTTGTTGGTTATTTTTCATCATGGGGTAGCATTGTTTGAGAGAACATCCCTATATCAAGATTTTCGTTATGCCCTTGTTGTGTAATGAAAATTATAAAACACCCTTTCTTCCTTATTTCCACTAACCGTAATCCTAATGTCAATCCTAAATCTATCCTTCCCCAAACCATTTTCCCCAACCACTCTTACTTTCCTCCTCCTAGCACATGCCCTCCTAACTCCAATGTGATTGGCCCTATCTCCTATTTCCCTCAATGTTGGTGCCACTTTTATAAGACTCATAACGATGATGTTGTAGATTACTACTTCTTACAATCTCAAGCCACATCTACTACATCATACATGGAAGAGAATAAGCTTGAATTTTTCAAATCACTTGAGTCTCCTAACCTTTTTTCTTAGACTAAAATTGTCCCTCTTCCTAAGCATACTAAAACAAACCCTTTATTACTCTTGATGACTAAATAGGATTATTACCACTCATTGGATATCTTTTAATTCATAATGGTTAAGTGAAATACCAACTCTCCATGATCATTCTCAACAACGGAAGCCAAAAGAACCTCATATGCCAAGACTTAGCTCATCCTCTTCTCCCCAACACACCATATATCTCTCCTTATAATCTTGAATAGGTTCAACAAGATGGACCTCACCTATTGGTTAATAAACATTGTGTCATTACATCTTCCATATTCCCTTTTAAAGACATTGCCAAATATGATGTCTCTCCCCTTGACTATTATGATTTACTCTTGGGAATTTCATATCAACATCATTGTTATGAATTGTAAGATGCCTATTTCTATACACATAAACTCTTTAAAGATGACAAAACCTATGATTTCACCTCTATTGTAGTACCTCCCTCTTGTAATGTTGTAGTCCATCTAGATATCTTGCATAAATGTACTTCCCTTTGCATTGTACCTGACACTAAGTAAACTTCACCATTTGCACCATACTCCTTCTATCCCTTTAGAATATCATTTCCCATTCTCCTCCTCGTACCCTAATGACACCTCACTCGCTTAATCCCCTTCTAAATGTCCATTTAGCCATTCATTTTATCCCATCCTTTATTTTCTCTATTGTAATCCCATAAAAAAAAAAATCTCTAGATCTGTTATTACCACAATTCCCATGCTACTAGCTTCCTCACTCTCCTTGCCTCCACCAAACTCCCTAATTTCCATACTACTCTCATCTACTACAACAACGTGATCTCCAACACTCATACCAAATTAGGAGCAAACAATTGCTCACATATCTTCCCAATGCAACCATAGTTTGGACCTGCTAATACACATCAATACATGACCTATTTTCCTCAAAAGGGAGAGATTGTGTGAGCAAACTCTTTTGTAGCCATTCACATAATACATGTCACACATATCAAACTTCTACTTGTTGTTGATATTCACAAAGTCCTATATACTACCATTTCAATTTTAAAAATGGAATTTAATTCCAAAACTTCTCCTCGTTAGCTAAAGGATGCATCACATAACAATCAACCTCTTCTAGCCATTCAAAACAACAAGTATATAGGAAATGGTTCACCCTCTTATTCTTTATTTATGCAAAAACAACAATGCTGCACAACTCTAAACCTTCATATTCTCTTGCTTCTTACACTCTACGAGATATTTTCCATGTGAATTCTAGCACACAAATGGTTATACAACATTTCGCATCTCCATTCCACAAAAAATTACGAGGCCTTGTTCTTGGATTTGAATGGTTAACTGCAATCCTAGAGAAACTGCAGAATACATATGGCACATGGCATCTGTTAATGGGCATGAATATTTTTCTTCTGACATTAATTATATTACAATTACATCTATAAAACACAGATAATCTATTTCATTTTGTAATTTAATAAGAACTTCAACACACCAGTTTGAGCATCACATATGGGTCGCTCTTCACTTCTTTTGGATCTCACTACCCAACCTGTAGATGACACTATTGGATCGGTACTAAGGCCAAACACATAAAAATTATTAAATACATGTTTTCACATATGTTCGTTGAAATAACCGTCTTCACATATGTTCGCTGAAATAACCATCTTGCCTACTAGACATATTAATTTCTACCCTCCATATGTTCTCAAATTACGTGAGGGTACTCCCATGATCATACTCCTTGGAGAAATAGCCTTTGTTGTAAAGATGCAAAATTACAAGGCTTCTTTGATGATACAAGGAGTAAGCATGGATACCAAATTTTTGTCCTATATAATCAAATAACAATCAATTTGACCCATAAATTATGCAACATCTTGTTTAGGAATATTCAACATCACTCATTTATTAAGTTTACATAGTTAAGTCTACATAGTCTATAGAACGCAAATCTGTTGCTCATCTTCACTATTGTTTACAATTAATCAATAGGATAGTATTTCTCACATGGTTGGTTATGTATTTCCACATAAGTAGTATACATATTCCAACACAACACTTAACATTTACACTGTAGGTTGAAAATCTTTGTGGCATTACCAACCACATGCCATGGCTAGATTCTGTAGACAACAAACACTCAATTTCTAGCATTAGCACCAACTAGCCTATAACATCACCTCTTGTTGTAGCTCAACACTCAACATTGATGGATGTTTCTTCCATCCTAAACACTCAATTTATAGCACTAACACCAACTAGCCTACAACACCACCTTTTGTTGTAGCTCAACACTCACTCAACATTGATGGATGTTTCTTCCATCCTTTTTTCCCCCTTAGACACAGTTATTAAATGGTATTAAAGAGGGGAATATTTGGATCTAAACTAGGATAAATTGATTTGGAACACGAGGATGTGCCTCCGATGAAGGGTTCTTGACCAATAGTGGACCTCCTTTAAGGGAACCTTTCCGGATTTCCACCATAATTCAGGGATAGTTGGTTGCGTATTTCACCCTTTTAGGTATGTGCATATGGACTATTTATCATTTATATTGGAGTGTCACATTGCTAAAGTGAATTGTTCATAATCAAATAAAGATGATGCTATTGATTGAATGTGTATTCTATTATATATGACTAGCACAGCCGCTAACTTGCGATTGAGAATGCTGAAAGGTAGCGGCTGAGAACACGTGCCCCTAATATACTGAGAACGTGTGCCCCCAATATAAAACGTTTGTGGTAATCTGTCTGTGGTAATATGAAACGTTTGGCTGCATTAGGTTGATAAATAGAACATGGAAATTACATATCCTTACAATAATTTTTTAATGTGATTAGGTAAATCTTAAAAAGTAAACATGTTAATGGATGCCTTGATAAATGCAAGAAATTTATGAACAATAAATCTGATCCATTGATTTTGGAGAACGACAAAGAATATGCCAGCATCTTCAATGCATAGCCATCAGATTAGGGTTTAAGATTAAATAAGGTTAAAAGATCATTAATTGTGCCCATTGTCAATAGTTGTACGCCTTTCAACGTAATTAGTATGGAAGAGACTATAACATGTAATATGATTGTATTGATATGGTATGGAAGAGACTATAAGATGTAATATGATTGTATTGACATGGTATGGAAGATACTATAAGATGTTATGGAATAAAATAAGATGAAAATAGGAGAAAGTGTTCCGAGCCATGTGCACGTAGTTTATTATTTCTTTCAAACTTTACATTGACACTACAAATTTCATATCTAAGGCATATTTGTGCCTCATCAAGAAAGATTGTGTTGTTGTTTTTCTTGTGTGAATTGTTGTGGAGTAAAGTTTGGGTGTTTGGATTGGGCATATGTATTCACATGTGGATGATAAGGTAGATCATAATCCTCCAACCAAATAGTGTTGTGATTTATCATGACATGTTTTTTGGTTTCATCTTTGATACCACTAACAAAACAAGCTTGAAAATTTCATTAGTCAAATTTTACGTTTTCATTTCCAAGCAAACAAAAGAAACAATGTATTCTTCCACTATGTCTATTTGAAGAAATTCAGTACACAATCTTTCATAATTAGTATCCTTTCCAAAGTGAGGAAAAAGGGATTTCAAAAACTACTTCTAAGAAATTCATCTCAAAGATTCTTTATTATTCCATTGCCACCATTGACAATGATCCTTATGTATACATAAAACTACTATTCGATTTTGAACATGTCATCATTTATATCTTGGAGAAAAAAGTCAACTTTCAATTGGTCAAGCTATCGTATTAGATTAGATTCATCAAAATTGTTTAGATCAACCTGAGGTAATTAGTGGAACATATTGGAGAAATGATCTCGAAAGGGGTTGTAGTTATGAAGGTCATCACTCCTAGAACATTCACCACCATAATGCTTACCCTCTAACCTTTCAAATTCATCAGATTAAAGTTAGATTTGTCTATCAACATTAGTCCCATGGTTATGAAATTGGTCTTAGGTTACATTGACTAACTATATGAGGGTATTTATTGCTAACATCACTTCATTCTCTATGTGCTATAGCAACAACACCATTGAAAGGATAATGTAACACCCTATTTCCCCCAGTCTATAATTATAAGTTATGTGGAAACTATGATTAAAAGAAAATGTATTTATATTTCTATTTAATGAAAAAATACCAACAAGATGATTGAAGGGTGAAGCCTTGAAGTATCGACCATGATACTACAAGAGGAAAGCTATTGAGGGGTTTGGGGAAACTACGTTACATGAAAAAAATAACCTTTTATGATTTATTTCCTTTTCCCCTTTTTCCCAAAAATTAGTTAATGCAAACAAGCACGGTAGTTGAGAAACCAACTTCCCACCTTAATGGAGGTATGGAGTGTAACATACCCAAGTCACCAACTGTGATATGCCACTTAAAATTTTTGAGCTTTGAAAATAATTTGTAACATACCCATTAACAGGGACTAACAACATGCTCTGGTAACGTTCCCAGCCCTGAGATGGAACACTCCCTGCAAAATTACGAAATATCATACCATTAAATTCAATAATGAGTTCTGCATATGAACAGATTTAAGTGGAAAATAGTAACACTATGCATACAACCTTAACAATTTATATACACAATTTTAACAACATAGATTCTGTGACAAAAATTATAATTGCACATGCACATAAATGGAAATAAGCACATGAATGACACTTATCTCATAAAATAATCACCAACTGCATGGAGACCTTCCACATTCCTCCCATCCTTAGACAATGATGGTCATAACTCTCAGTAGCGGGTCACCCCCGAGATGGGGCTAAACTATACTAGTGAAAAGGGAATTCTAAGTTATTCTAAGGTTTGATAAGTGACATAATTGTTCTGTCCAAGGTTCCAATTGCTACAAATAGACTATGGTCTCTCATTACCCACATGTCTATCCCACCCCAGGAAGTGTGACCCTTCTATGCTCAACAACCCCTTAGTTGCCCCACTTCCCTTCCAGGGCTTCAAGAACAGGCCATACATTAAGTCTCAAATCCTCATATCTATTTCCCAACACACTAGGGAACAACTCCGAGTAGTCTCTCTCCTAGAGAACTACCCACAGGCCTGGAAACCTGCTTCTTCTGTAATACATCTAGACAATCGCTTCTTCAATCTATCTCCCAAGAAAATAATACAAGTACAGGTTCTTTGTCACAGCCGAGTACCATGAGGTACGATTCACAACTGCCTCTATGAAGGAATGAAGATGGATCTGCCTTCACACTATATCCAAAACTATATATATTCATGTGTCTTTTAAGACACTTGGCTCTCCAAGGGACTCCCTTGTCCTTACTTTCGAGACTTATGATATATAATAATATCCATACTTTAGCTTTAAGGAATAATATTATAATATTCCATTGGGATTAAGCCCCCTAGCTTAGCCCCATCTTAGACTCTTAGCCCCCCTTTCCCTTTTCTGGTGGAGTTTATCCCCCCATATTGTTTTACGTGGTTCGGTCTGCAACAATGATGTATTTTATTGATAATATGAGAGTTTACATATTACAAAAATAGGCTCTCTGGCCTTTATCATATAGGATCTCTGGCCTAATATTTGTACATGCATCCCAACCCAAAATATCCTCTCTCATCAGCCTATATGTTCATTTGCATTCTCAGTAAAAAGATAATGGTCTTTTTGCATCCAGGCTCACTAGCCTAAAAAATACAAAGATCGTCCACTGAGCCAATCTACACGAAACTTCTGGAATCTGCACATTCTTATTTTAGTGCACCATCCTCGCGCACTTACATAGATGCACATTATATACATTAACTCCACAGTATATTCTTTTTAGACTATGAACACTCCTTTGGAGTGAGATTGATGTGCACTAACTTAATGCACACAAAATCAAACCAAAGAGCCTATTCCTTCTACTCACCATCTTATAAAATATTTACATTTATATGTACAACTGGGGTTTGGCCTAGGGGTATTACGTTCCCCTCCCCCTTATTTATGGACTATCCTTAGTGCAGTATATACACATATACAGTCAAAACTTTAATAGTTTAAAAAAAGGTGCGGATACTCTGCCCGCATAGCCTCTTCATGCTCCCAAGTGGCATCCTTAGGATCGTACGAGGGCCATTGGACCTTTACTAATCCTACGAGTTGATTCCGGAGATGCTTGATCTTTTGGTCCAATATGCACACCGGATGCACTTGAAAGTCACCTTCTTGCTCCACCTGAATCACATTCCAGTCAATGACATGATTAACATCAACTACATACTTTTTAAGCAATGATATATGCAATACATTATTAATACACATTGATGTATCTAAAGAAATCATGTATGCTACATGCCCAATCCTTTCTTGGATTTCAAATGGCCAACAATAACGTGTTTCTAGCTTTGAACAATTTCCCTACTTCAGGGAACTTCTCTTGGCTTTTACTTTCAGGAACACATGGTCACCCACTTTAAATTCTCTGTGAGTTCTTCATTTATTAGCATAGCTTTTCTTCCTCTCCTGGGAAACATTTAAATTCTATGTTATTTTCATCATTTGTCCTTCCATTTCCCTGAGTAGTTCTGGCTCGATCACTACGTTGTTTGTTGGGTTGTCCCAACTTACTGATGTGTTGTATTTTCTGCCATAAAGTGCCTCAAATGGGCTCATCTTCAAGGATTCTTGGTACCCGTTGTTGTAAGCAAACTCCACCAAATGCAAGTAATACTCCCATTTGGATGGTTTATTCATCACATACATCCTCAACATATCTTCAATCACTCGATTTACTCTCTTTGTTTTCCCATCCAAATCTAGATGCTAGGCCATGATAAAGTTCATATTGGTTCCAAACCCGATTAAATAATCCCTTCCAAAATTTTGAGGTGAATTTTGGGTCTCTGTCGTTCACAATGGTCTTGGGTATACCATGCAATCGAGCAATTTCCCTCATATAAATATCATCAATGTTGATTTCCTTCTGAGTGATATTTACTAGAATAAAGTGGGAAGCTTTAGTAAGCTTGTCCACCACCACCATGATGGAATCATGTTGCTTGGTTGTTCTGAGAAATTTGATTATGAAATTCATTGTTACAACTTCCCACTTCCACTTAGGAATAGGCAATGTCCTTAGAAAACCAATTAGGTGTCTATGTTTAGCCTTGACCTTTTTACATTCCAAACACCTGAAAATAAAATCAACAACTTGTTTCTTCATGCCTTGCCAATATTATTGGCTCTTGACAGTTGTAATAGTTTTCTAGTAACTTGGGTGTCCAACATAAGGTATATTATGCATTTCTCCCAATATAAGATTCTTCAATTATCGAGAATTTGACACATAAATTCTACCTATGTACCTGATAATTTCATCATTTTTCATCTTATAGTCTTCAACTTTCTGTTGTAAATTACCTTGTTGAAGTTTTTCCTTTATCTCCATGTATTTCTGATCTGATTTTGCAAATTCTAGAATTTTATCCTTCATATATGATTGACACATGCTTATGGTTGTAGCATGCATCTCATGCACTCTCCTCTCGAGTGCATCCTCTACCTTGTTCTCTTTACCTTTGATATGTTTTATATCAAAATCATATCCACTGAGGAAATATAACCATCTTCTTTGTCTGACATTTCGATGTAGTTGTCCAAACAAGTATTTCAGACCACTATGGTCTTTCCTCAATTCAAATATTCTCCTCACGAGGTAGTCCCTCAACATATTCAAGGCATGAACTATGGATGCCAAATCCAAATCATGAGTAGCATAGTATCTTTCATGTTCCTTCAACTTCCTTGATTCATAGCATACTACATACCCATTCTGACTGAGGACTCCACCAAATCCTTCTTTACATGCATCAATGCATACAATAAAATCTTTAGTTGGATCAATAATTCTCAGTATTGGAGCACTTCTTAGTAAATGATTCAACTGTTGAAAACTTCTTTCACAATCCTATGTCCACTCAAACTTCACACCTTTCTTCTGTAAGGAAGTAATTGGGTGTGAAATTCTTGAGAATCCTTCAATAAATATCTTATAGTAACCTGTAAGGCCCATAAATGAACTCACCTCTGAGACATTCCTTGGTGTTTTCCATCCTTCAAAGGACCTTATATTTTATGGGTCCACTGCTATCCCTTTGTCTGAAATGATATGGCCCAAATAGTGAATTTGCTTATAGTAGAATTAGCAATTGATCAATTTGGCATACAACTGATGCTCCCTCAATACCTATAACATTATTCTTAAGTTTTGTTCATGCTCTTATTTGAACTTAGAATATATCAAAATATCATCGAGGAAGACAATGATGAACTTATCCAAGTAATTCGTGAATATACCATTCATGAGACACATGAAGATAGTTGGTACATTTGACAACCCAAATGGCACCATTGTGAACTCATAATGACCATACCTTGTTCTGAAGGCACTCTTGTTGATGTCTTCTTCTTTAATTCTTACCTTATGATAGCCTGAACTAAGATCAATATTTGATAATATTTTTTCATCTTTGAACTGATCAAAGAGGTCATCTATCCTTGGGAAAGGATACTTGTTCTTCATAGTTACCTTGTTCAACTATATAAAGTCTATGCAAAGCCTCAACGTTCCATCCTTTTTCTTCAAAAATAATACTAGGGCACCCCAAGGTGACACACTTAAATGTATATGCTCCTTCTTCAAGAGTTCCTCAAGTTGCATTTGAAATTCTTTTAGTTTGAGTGTAATCAATCTGTAAGGAGTCTTATATACTGGAGCTACTCCCGACACAAGATTGATGGAGAAGTCAATATCTCTCTTGGCTAGAAATCCTAGTATTTCTTTAAATACATGCTCAAACTCTTTTAGGAATGTATAATATTCAATATCTAGCACCTTATCCTTGGGTGTCTCTTCCACATGTGCTGCAAATATTTGACACCCTTTCTTGTAACTCTTCTTTAGTTGCAAGGCTGAAATTTCTCTGAGCTTTACTGCTCTGGTAATTCCTTGTACCATTCTTAAATTCCCTTTCTCGTCCAATCAAGTCAACATGATGTTGTTCCAGCCAATTAATACCAATTAGGAAGTCATAGGAACCTAAAGGTGTTGTTAAAATATGCCTTAGTGCTCAATCCATTCATGTTCATTGGGAATGATTTAACCATCTCATTAATTTTTCTTTTAGTTCCTATAGCTAGGTGCACCATCCAAGGTTTTCCAAGATTTCTTCTTAGCAATCAAAATATTTCCACCATCTTAAGATTTAGATAACTATGACTAGCTCCTAAAACAATTAAAGTGGTAATGGTTTGATTTTTGATTTTACCTTCTACTTCTATCATGTGTGACAAAAACTCAACTTTATTTTTATCCAGAGCTAAATTGATACTTGGTACACTTCTTCCCATGTCTTCCACTATTTCATCTTGTTGTACATTGTAAGAAGTGTTCACTTTTCCACCTCTGTTAGGGAAATCTATCAACACATGATCTCCTCCACAACCCCAACATTGAATAGATGGTTGTCTTGGTCTTTTCCCTATTACCTTTGTTATTCTAGGTTCTTTAGAGGTTGGTTGCCCCTCATAAATATTTTTTAAGAATGGTGGCTTAGATCCCTTCTTCCCCTGCTCCATCATATTTTTCTTTTTGTTTTCCCACGTCCTTTGGAAAGTTGGTCTTCCTCTATGTTGTTCATAAAGTCATTTATCCCTCCTTATAGTTTCCTCTAGTGTCTTGGGATCATCATATTGTATTCTATCACTGATACAATATGGCATCCCACTCATGTGCCTCTGAATCTTAAGTTTCTTGTCCTTGATGAAAGAACCATACTTAAGAAACACTAAAAACCTTCTTTCATATTCATCTATGGTCATATTCCCAAGCTTGAGTTCAAAGAAATCTTTCATTTTCTTATCATAGTACCTCTTAGTCAAGTATTTCTTTTGGGAATACCTCTTGAATTTCTTCCAAGTAACTTTCTTCTCATCAATGTGTTGTACCTTCACAAAGTGATCCCACCACATTTATGCTTTTCCTTTTAGTTGATAAATGGAAATTCTTCCTTCTCCTTGTGAAGTGTATTTATGCAATTGAAAATACTTCCTCATTCCTAGAAGCCATGTCTCTGCATCCTCATCCTTCTTGTGTTCACCATAAAATGTAGGAGACTTGATTTTTTTTATTTCCCCTTGAAGTTCATCCACTCCATACTTATTCGTTCATTTCTTGACAGGAGATGGACTGGGACTTCTATGTGCTCTCTCAGTTGAATTCCTTGAAAAATGATAGTGATGTCCACGAACGCTTCTTTTCTTCCCCTCTCATCATGAGATCTTTGATTTCCTGATCTTCTTAATATAGTGACCTTATCCACCTTCCTCTCTATTATGTCTAAGCTCTGCATTAACCCGATGTTAAATTTTTCCTGCTCATCATTGGCTTTCATAAGACTCTCATTATCAACTTTATAATTATGGACATCCTTTTTCAAACTTTTTATGTTCTCTACCAATTTCATGCTTTTTTCCTTTCCTTTTCCATATCCATTTGAATTTGTACCTTCATTGCCTATATCAACATACAACCCTATGATCTGATCTTCATGGTTGTAATCCCATTTTGCATCTTTCATGATTCTGAACTTTGTGTTGATCCAATTCTAATCTAAATGTTGTTAATTCTGCAAAATGTGTAGCCAACAAAATTTATTAAGCTTAACAATTTACAGTTAAATTAAAATTTTGTATGATTATGTTCCCATAACGTCTTAGGATTCTTTCTTTCATGAATTCACTCGAAAAGTMTCGATACTGAGATTGTTTTTGTCTATGTGGCCTCAGAGTCTCATGGACTCATGGAATTATGGAACCATAACTCTCCCTTTCATAAGTCTGTCCAAAAAGTTCCCACACTTAACCATTTTCCTCTTTTYCGACTTGCAGACTCACAAACTCATACTAACTTCCAACACTTAGTCAATTTTCCACTTCTTCGGACTTGCGGACTCACATACTCATAATAAGTCCTAATACTTTACCACTTCTCCACTTATTCRAACTGAGAGACTCATAGACTCTCGAACTTGTAACCTTTCTTACATAAGTCYGTCCGAAGAGTCTCAAYACTTAGTCATTTTTCCATCTTTGTGGATTCACAGACTCATACTAAGTTCCAACACTTAGTCATTTTTCCACTTCTTCAGACTTTCAAACTCACAGACTCATGGACTTACAATAAGTCCCAAAACTTAGTCATTTTTCCACTTTTTTGAACTTTCAGACTCACAGACTCACGATATTCTAACCTTTATTTCATAATCCCATCCAAAATGTCTCAACACTTAGCCATTTTTCCATCTTCAAAGACTCATACTAAGTCTCAACACTTAGTCATTTTTCTGTCTTCGCAAACTCACAACAATCCAACACTTAGTCATTTTTCTGTCTTCGCGAACTCACAACAATCCAACACTTAGATTATTTTCATCTCCCTGCCCACATGAAGATGCCACCATGGTAGCACAAACAACCAACGACCATGTCAGCTGACACGTGGCCCCTCCACATCATGATGACGTCAGTTTACAAAAAATACCAAAATTTTTCCAAATTCTCCTATTWTCCCAAAACTCCAAAATGCTTAAATTYGCCCAAAATAAAATTCCTTCTTTGGCCATCATTGGAGCTCTGTGACTAATCTTAATACAACTAATTCAAGCTTGGTACATAAACATTTTCACGTTGCTTTCAAATTCAACTCTTTCTCTACAAAATTGGCAATGATTAGCTGCAAGAAATTAKGGCTTTTTCCCAATTCCATTCCATTTYACCATGGTTGCTTGTCATCCATTTAGTTTATTCAATTTCATTTAGTTGGACATAACCTTATACTGAATTCAAGTTCGATTGTTTCATGTCTGAATTTGCATAGATAGATATTAACGTCGAGAAAAACTCTTCCTTAGACCAATTTTTCTCAAAGCCCTAAGAAATTTTAACAACAATAATTGGGGATTTTGGCCCAATTTTTCTCGGCTACTCTCGGGTTCACAAACACCATACCATTTTTTTCAAACAAAATGCAAACGAACTCTTCTTGACATTTTTTCAAACAATTCACTTACAACCTTTGAAATTTCACTTCAGCGCTTTGTTAAATGGCCCATGTAGGCTCAGTGTTCCAACTTGGTCTCTAATACCAATTTGTAACATACCCAGTGATCATCTTGTCTATGCCACATAAAATGTTTGAGCTCTGATACCAATTTGTAACGTACCCATTAACAAGGACTCAACAACATGCTTTGGTAATGCTCACAACCCTGCTCACGAACACGCCCTGCGACATTACGAAATATGATACCATTAAATTAAATAATGAGTTTTGCATATGAACAGAGTTAAGCGAAAAATAGTAACAACATGCATACACCATTAACAATTTATATACAAAATTTTAACAACAGATATTTCGTGACCGAATGCATAATTGCACATGCACAACAATGGAAATAATCACATGAATGAAACTTATCTCATAAAATAATCACCAAGTGCATGCAAAACTTCCACGTTCCTCCCAACCTCAGACCGTGTGTAATATCCCCAAAAATATTTAATTATTAAAGTCTGTATGTAACTAGAAATTTATTTCTGTTTTTGGCAAATTCAAATTTGGAAAATTATTGCCATCTATGGAAATTCCGAATTTTGGAATTTGATTAATTGTAAATTAATTATTGTAACTATTGGGAAAATATTTGATTTTCCCAACAAACTCATTGACTATGACACTTGTAAGAGACAAATATTTTTATATTAATTGTTGAAGGACAAATGAAACAACCAGGTTGAAATCAGCTAACCATGACTCCATGAGTGGGGAACATTCTTGGACTACCTCATGGATGAATTTTACAAGAGGAAAATGAAGAATTTGGCCATTGGGAGCCCCTGAAAATAAGGGATTTGTAAAGCTGCGAAAATTCCCAAAGGGGGGAAAAGGCCTAGGAACTAGATGCTTTTGCATATACAACATATGGGAGGAGGCATAACGTTGCTTAGTATGCTAGAGGGAGGATATCACTTGTTGTTATGAGCACTGTTCTGAGTGTGAGGCAACGAGATTTCTAATCTGAAAGAGGACTATAGTGAAAGAGGAGCATTGGAGTTCACCCTTATGGACTCATGGTCAAGATAGGGGGTGAAAGAAGCAAGTATATTGGTTGTTTTGTTCTATGGTTGGGTGGAACTTGGATCTTCCATTTGTTGTCTCAACACCTTGTTCAGATATGTTCATCTACTCATTTCCCGGTTGAATGTTTTGTTGATTAATAGCTGGTAGAATTCATCTACTTAATTCTAGTAGAATGTTTTGTTGATTAATAGTTGATAGAATGCATCTACTTATTCTTGGTAGAATGTTTTGTGAGATAAATCGCTCATAGAATGAAATGGATTTTAGAATAATCCTTTACAATTTAATTTTATTCAACCAGTAAATTGAAGAAAGCTACTATGAAGTTAGTTGCAATGTAGTTGAATCACACACACACACACACACACACACACACACATATATATATGAGATATATTCTAGCTAAAGACAACAAAAATAATTGTGGTATGAACTCATTACTCGTACTAGGTATGAAAAGATATATACGTGCATGCATGCTTGGATGGAAAAATTGGTATTTATAATGTCAAATGAAGTTCTCAAGACGATATATATATATAAATAKAGGTACAGAACTCCATAAACAAATAACACAACAAGTTKTTTATTGACTTTTGAATAACTTGAGATTTAAAGTATTTCCATTAAATMTGACGATATTAATGGAGCAGAAAGTTATAGTCCCTTTTCATTTCAAGTAACCCAGAAGCAAATGTTCAGTGATATGTATACAACATAGTACATAGGCAGTACAACACTTAAAGAGTCTTCAAATTCTACAAGCGATCTTAACTATTAAATAGTGACATCGTATTCAACATAGGGTTTCCCCTTTGTCTTTTCCATTAAGAATTGAAGATACAAGTAAACCAACTATCTTTGGAAGCCTAGTATAAAACTATCACGATAATAGTATCCTAGGGTGTAACGTGGATCACTATAAACAAAACCTGGGAGGTTACTTTTTTTTAACAGATGCCACAAGTTGGAACTCGAATACCTTTCGAGTGAGGTGACCTCGTCAATCCACATCCTCAGAGAGATTAAGATCTGTAAGGTAAATATCAAGAATATCAGTACACAGGATTATGAATCAAATCAACAAAAAATAAAATATTGAAGATAGAATAATGACGAAGATGAATTTATGAAATAAAAATATTGCAAATTTAATATATGAATTTTACTTAGCCTGCGATTTGGGCATAGATGCCTTTTTTCCATTAGCGTCTATGAGCAAAATCGTCCACGAATGCGAAGGGGAGGAGTGGACCAATAATTTCCTAAAGGGTACCCTTGCAAGAAAAACAGGGGTCCCATCATTAGATTATGGTAACCAAAATTTTAGCCAAACATTTTAAAAGGTAAATAAACAAGAAGAACGTTTAAGATCTTAATAACCAGAATGATAAAAAGTTTGCATAGTACAGTGCATGTCGAACAAAGGGGTTTTTATTACCTCTAGATGTGACCTTTATTATACTATTTTTTATACAGAATAAAAATACAAATATATATAATCTTCAGGCACAGAAGGTCCTCTCCAACCAATGCGCCTCCATGAATTGAAGAACCTCTTCATAAAAAAAGTCTAGATGATGTCCAACTTGGAACTTATATCTCATACCTCGATCATGTAGACATCACCACACTCTCAAAATCCATATAAATGAACAACCATCCTTTGGAATACATTGGTACCTAACCATTGCAAGCTCCAATCTTACAAGGTGTCTTGCAAGTACATGGTTTATTCAACTTTTTGATGAACTCCCCTTGAATGTAAATAAAACTTATGTTTTTTTTAAGGCACCTCATAGATTCTACAACCAATATGGTCCACCCATAGAGCATCTAGCCAACACATGGCCCACTCCTACAAGTGTTTAACAATTCCATCACAAAAGGTTTTTCACTATACCCAACATATTATCCAAATCATCAAGGACACAAGGCAAAGGGGTATGCATGCCTATATAGATCTTATAGAAATATTCCCTTTACATCTTGCATACATAGACACAAGTACATACAATTAACACAATCCATCTCATGAGAGAACGAAGTAAAAGCTTTGAAAAAATGTTGAGCTATTGTTATAATAATTCTTCCAAGTACCATCTCTAGGCAAGGTAGAATTTTTTTTCAAGGACCAATACATAGGATCCATACATACCATCTTAGACTTGCTACATATTCAAGGTAATTCACATTTCCATATGGTAATTTCTTTAATAAAAAACAACTCACAAACTTTACTTTGTTTTGTCAATCATCGTCTCCATTGCTTCCACAAAACCGTTGCCAAAATTCTTTGAGCTAAACTCTAAAAGTTATTTGTTGCATCCAAACATCTTTTCCTTTCCTGCTACAATCTCAACATTACATCTTAGTATTAAGTATGCAATCAACCCTTGGTTTATCCAATGAAAACAATGCAACTTCATTGTGTTTTTAACTGTCATTATAAACAACCAATGGTTATTCACAAAAGCAACTCGTTACTTGTAGGACTATTTTATTGAATAATCTTACCATACATTTTGCCAAAAAATGGTACCACACAGAGTGGCTATGGTCCTCTTCTACTTCAATGTCTAGCATCAACTTGATTGTAGAGATTGAATAATTAGCCATCCTAAAAACATATTTCCATTGGTACCCAACCATGATGTTGGTCAATTCTCTATAAAAATGCTTATCAAATCAATACTACATTCTTTATGCACCTCTCAATGAGGAAATATATCACAACATTCATCAAACATTCTTTCATCAAAGAACAATTAGAGGAAACAAAACAAGAGGTGAAATTTCCCTTTCAACTACACCACACCTTACAAGCATACTAAAAAACACATAACTACAAAACATCAACATGAGATAATGATACCTATGACCAAATTTATATACCTTCTTATTCCTTTATAGATGTTCACATATTTGAAATCTTCCACCTTTAAATATTTAGTGTCAATGTTCAACATTATCTTGGATTTTGATAATTAACTATGATTTTGACTATACTGGATTTCGATTTTCATAGTTAATATTAAGTGTCAATTTCTAACATTATCTTGGATTTTGATAGTTAACTATGATTTTGATTATCTGGATTTCGATTTTCATAGTTAACTATGATTTTGTTAGAGTAACTCATTCTAACAAAAAGAAGTATAATCCATTGAATTCTCAATACTCAATATGTATGCTAATTCTAATAAATCCAAGAATAACTGAGAAAGACACCAAAATATTTCCATAGCTCGAGAATCTTTTTTCTCGACATCATAAAAGTACTTTAACATATGTGACAAATAGGAAAAGAATAAAAGCACTTTAACATATATGACGACTAGCAAAAGCATAGGAATGAGGATACCCTCAGATAACAGGCAACTATTTGCATCCATAAGGCTGGAACCAACATACTTTCCAAACATCACTGCATCACTCAAATCGAATTCTCTCTGTGGCGGTTGCCTCTAATTCCAGTTAG